>JAVFBX010238608.1:0-10516 GCA_034783855.1 Mopalia kennerleyi | reverse complement strand
GTGATTGCGTTAGACCTCAATATAAGCGACAAACAAAACACGGGGAGCGTTTTTTAGATCTGATTTTAATTAGACTGAGAAATATGTAGGCCTACTTATCTCCTGTGTCATAATAATTCCCTCAAAATCAAAGCAGCAAGACATCAAGGTAGACCAGTCACTTAACATTGACAACCATCATTTACAGGTATATTCATCAATTTATGGTAGGGTGTGCCTACCTGTCAGTGGTAACTCAAGACTTCAACATACAACCATATTCCTACCCTATGGTTTGTTTGTGTTTAATGTCGTGCTTATTGGTATCTCTTATATGATGACAGATTGTCCTTTTCACACCGCTCCTGGTCTAATTACCATGGAAAACATTAATGCAACCTCTTAAAAACGTCCCCTTGAATGCAAGCCACATTATGTGACTTAATCATATACCTTAGACGGACTGAATCCTGTGAACAGTAAATTGAAGTAGGATTAGTAAATGCACACACTACCACTAAGCCACAGCTGCGAGCCACCTACATTAAGGTATATCTGTCACTTCCCCTATGGAAGTAAAGCGGTAGGAACAGCTCACCTATTCTTGCTAGGGTTATCAGGTATACCGTACGAATTAAAGCTAAATAGAGCCGGGTCCAAGACATTGATAGTGGTATGTACTATCCATGTTCCAGCCAGTCAGCTCAGGGTTGAATTTAAAGTTGTTAACTTACATGTACTCATGCCCAAAGAAACCTGACAACCATTAAATGCATAGTAAAACAAACAGATTAGTTACATGATATGTGCATTTGGAGCCGCTTATGACACTAAAACGCTCGCCTGTTATCCAGTGGGTATGAATTCTCAAAGCAATCAAACAAACACAAGGGACCTTAAATATCTGGACACACCAGTGAACACACATCACGGTCATTTAAATGCGTACATTCAGAACTCTAGCTTCAGGACAATTTGGCGTTGGGTCACAGCTCTAAGCACACAATTCAAGCTGGGGCTGTATCATAGATAGATCCTTTGAGGTGGCGAAGTCGCTATTCCTTCTGATTTTAAGGTACTGGTACAGTAATACAAGGTGTCATCATTAGGTGTCTCTGTCACTCTTAATGGCGTCTTTACGACAAAATGTGAATAAATTAAAAATTTTATTGAAATTAATTGTTCTGACATATCCCCATCCTTGTTAGATACAGGCCCGGCCTGTTACTTTCTGATACTGTCACTTTAAGGCAAAAAAGTTTTTTAAGTTCTCATTTGAGAACACAGGCCACTCTACCTAAACACCGTCACACCAGCCAATCACTGTATGTTACACAAACTGGGCTGGTTTGTTTAAAAGTTAAGCCAGGCTTAAATTCATAATATTATAAAGAATATCTATTGTGACTTGAAATCATACAACAATGGTTTAAAGTTAATACAGTTTTGAACAACAGGGACTAGATGGACCACAATAACTTACACTAGTACTTGATAAAGACTGGCCAAATTTACCAGTCTGTTCAAAGAATGTAGCCCCAAGATCAAAGAGGCAGTGGTTCTCAGGGTCGGTTGATCAAAAGTGTGTTGACTTTAAACCATTGTTGTTCAACGTTACGTCACATTAGAGTTTCTTTGCGACGTTACAAATTTAAACCTGGCTTATCATTTGAATAACCCAGTGCACATTCACCAAAGTATTGCATGACCCAATTCAAGTAAGGAACAAAACAGATATTAATTAGTTTTTATAGATAAGGTTTTGCTTTAATGTTGATACAGTAAATAAGTACATTTAATATACTACCTGACCAAGTAAGGAAAATCTCGTCACCATATACATGCACAACTTTTGATTTCCAAATGTTGGCCTATCTGATATTGCACTTACAAAAAGGTAAATTTACATAGAGAAAACAATCTCCGTAATACTGGAATGTACACAATTTATTTTTTAGTATTTCCATTTATTTGTTAATGCTGATGTTTCACATTTATAAAGCTAGTTCAGGCTTCATTTGATACAAATTCTACAATACAAACAACCAGCATTAATGTATTGCTGATCCCCCAAGAAACCAAAAAAGACATTTTTTAAAATCTATTTTAATTTAAGTTTACTATTCAAAGTTTATAATAGGGAAAATTAATTTGATATTTTTCTTCTGCAAATACTTTACGTTGTGCTTTTAATTTACCTTTGTCATAGGCTCTTTAACAAGGCCATTGACAAAATATTGGCGATTAATAAGATTATCTCTGCAGCCATGTTTTCTGAAAAATATATTTGTTGTTTTTATACCCTTTTTACCGTTGGACAGATACAAAAAGTCCTCTGAAATCCCATTGCAACAATGAGGCATCTCAACAGGGCTATTCTACTGGATAAAATTATTATTTTTCCGGTCTGATAAATAAACCACCAAAAATGCACTGTATTTTTTTCCCATATGAATTCAATTTTCAAAAAGTTATTACTGGATCTTCATGAGATATCTCCAACTTTGTAATCCTGAGTATCTAAATATATATACATATATAATTTTCCGATCTATATTTCGCATAATAATGGGCTTAACTTTTGTACTGCAAAAAACAGATAAACAGAGGGGTCAAGCAAATTATAACTCGTATAAATAATTGGCACAAGGAAAGGTGTTCTTTTGTAAAGACAAATCTCTTATTATTTCTATTGTAATTTCTAACAAATTCTTTATTATTCAAACAAAAACGTTAAAGGTTTCTACAATTGATTTGGTTTAAGTATTACTATCAACTACATGTAGATGTCATTATCCCCAAAAAATTTATGCTTTATTAACCTTCATAATATCAGTACATTAAAGTCAATTAACATTCAAACAATAGTGTTTTACATGGGAAACTAAACCGAACGTTTACATGGGATCAACAACCGTGGAAACTAAAGTGGCTTAACATGAATAAAAAGCTTGAGAGGAAGACTAACAGGTGCTTGAAGCACAATGTTAAGCTAATCATAAATAGCAGTTTGAACAACCAACAGTCGGCACTTTCATCAATCTGATATCACATAAACCAGGATTACAGATAATCTGATAAATGTCCAAGATTGTGTGATATCACACAAACCAGGATTACAGATAATCTGATAAATGTCCAAGATTGTGTGATATCACATAAACCAGGATTACAGATAATGTGATAAATATCCAAGATTGTGTGATATCACATAAACCAGGATTAGAGATAATCTGATAAATGCCCAAGATTTTGTGATATCACATAAACCAGGATTACAGATAATCTGATAAATGCCCAAGATTGTGTGATATCACATAAACCAGGATTAGAGATCATCTGATAAATATCCAAGATTGTGTGATATCACATAAACCAGGATTACAGATAATCTGATAAATATCCAAGGTTGTGTGATATCACATAAACCAGGATTACAGATAATCTGATAAATATCCAAGATTGTGTGATATCACACAATGTGACAAACCAGGATTACAGATAATCTGATAAATGTCCAAGATTGTGTGATATCACATAAACCAGGATTACAGATAATCTGATAAATATCCAAGATTGTGTAATATTAAATAAACCAGGATTAGAGATAATCTGACAAATATCCAAGATTGTGTGATATCACATAAACCAGGATTAGAGATAATCTGATAAATGTCAAAGATTCTGTGATATCACATAATCTAGGATTACAGATAATGTGATAAATTTCCAAATTTGTGTGATGTCATCTACTAGAAGATTAGAGATAAACATCCAAGATGGTGTGGTGTTTAATCTAGGATTAGAGACAAACATTGATGAGATATAAAAGGTGAAGAGTATCTAAGTGAAGGACTGATTGGTTGACAAACGCTAACTTTTTAAAGTCACTGCTGTTACGGTGGGTTCACCGTGACAGCAGTGTAGACACCTTGACTTTGCCATCTATAGCTCCTGTTAGACAGACTCTCGTGTCTATAGAAGGTGACCAATCAACAGCTGTAACTCCTGACCTATGACCTTTCAACTCCATTGTTCTTGCCAATCCTGGGGTCTCACTGGTACGCTGAAGAAATACAAAAGTAGTAATGTTGATAAATTCTACAATATCAGTGGTGTGTTTCACAGTGGTCTCTGGTTACAATGTTACGTTTAATACATGTTAATACCATAGCAACCAGTACTGTTGACAAGATTGTTACGATCAACGTAAACAAAGGCTACTTTGTGAAATGGGTAGCGCATATTCAGCATTTAAATCAATTTTGTATCATTTGAAGAAATATAATTCCAGAAAAAAAAAATTCATGAAATAATTTTACTGAAAGTCAGATACTGTTGCTAGGGTATTGACATAAACATCTCACCGATAAACCAATTAAAAGAAGCCAACGCTCTGCCAAACTTAACCTCCGGCCCTGTGAAAAACAGATTTTTCTTCCTGATGTGTTTGATTGTTGAACAACAGCATACCCAATCATATTTTAGATACATTCAGAGGAAACCAAGGAAAAATCTGATTATGTTTTGTTTATTTGGTTTGTTTGTTTGTTTGATCAGGGTTTAACATCGAACTCAAGGATATTTCACTTATATGGTGACGGATTTTCCACTGCATGATGTTTCTTCCCTAAATAGGGTGGAAAACCAGGTGGAAACCACCCCTGCGATTGCCGGAGTCACATCGTGTGACTCCCTGAAGGTCAAACAACAGACTCGATCCTGTGAATGCACACGCTAACCACTAAGCCACGTCTGCCGGCCGGATAAACCTGAACGCTCACCTCATAAATGACTCCCCCTAATCTGGAACAGGTGAGGACATAGCGGCCCTCACAATCAAAGGAGAACAGTTTCCCCCTGGGTAGCTCTTTGCTGGTGTTAGGGCTCAGCGGTGGCAGGATAGGATATGCCCCAGGGTGGATTGGTAAATCAGCTACTCTTCTTCCACGGTTGTTAATACTCCATTCCATAAACTGGACAATATAAAAACAAACATTTTCAATTGAAAGTTGAACGCATTATTTATTTTCTTCAACAAGCTGTTTATCCATGCAGCTGATGTTAAGGGTTTTTTTTAATTGTTGGTTTGATTGACTATTATAGAAAAAAAAAATTTCAAAGATTTAATTAGTAATTATAGAAAAAAAGCCCAACAGTTTCACAAAAATCAGATGATCTCCTATGACTAACTTACTATTGGGATACTAACTTGTTCCCTGGTTAAGGCTGATCTTATGTTAAATATAATAAGAATCTCAAAATACTGTTATTACAGCTGATTATTCTGGTTGTGATCTGTTTAATTGTGTCACAAAGATATACATATGTTATCACACATATGTGAATGTTATGATAACAGTGAACTGCTTCCAAAAGTAAAGTCACTTCCCTTTCCAAATGCCACGCTATCGAACAGCATGGACATAATGTTATACAGTTAAGACTGCCTTACAAGAATTAAAGCACCTTATTTCATCTGGTTTATATGTTTATGAAAGATTTTTGTTTGATTGTTTGTTTGATTGGGGTTAAACGTCGTACTCAAGGGTATTTCACTTATTACCCTTATTATGACGACGGATCGTCTCCTTCACAGTGTTACTTGGCTAATTACATTGGAAAACCGAGAGGAAAACTGGTAAAAACCACCCCTGCGATTGCTGGAGCCACATTGTGCAAATCACTCATACACCTGAGGGTCGACAGACAGAATCGATCCTGTGAACAGCACATCGAAGTAGGCTTTAGGAAGCACACTTGTTAACCACTAAGCCATGGCCGAGGGCCTGTTTATGAAAGAAGGCAGACTTACTTTTCCATCAGTTCCCATAGAATAACAGCTGGTCTCATCAGAACTGAGCTGTATAGACATCACCTCACCGTCATGGGCAGACCACTGACTGATACAGCTCAACTGTCGCATATCTAACAACATGTTAAAAGGGGTTGTTTAGTACATACATGTACGTGTAAAAAGAAAGACAGATGTACCACAACAACAAGTTTTATTTCCTAGTTTGTTTGATTGTGGTTTAACGCTCTACTTGAGGGTTATCTCATTCAATTGGGTGAGGGAAATCTCTGATCCTGGCAAAAAATAAGATCTTTCAGAAACCTGTCAACAAGCCGGAAATACTTAAAAGATGGAAAGACTTGGAATGGATAACAACTTCTTAATTTATTGGATAATATGTTTCTATATTAGAGATCGTTTTCAAGTAAAAAAGCTTTGTATTATAACATTACAGAAATCTTACTCAATCACTTCAAACAGACAATGCGTTACACTGTAATTTTGTTGTTTTCAATTTTCTATCCTCTAAATTGTAGGGCCATGCGTATTTCTACAATTTCTAATATTTTTGTTCACATAGTTTGGTTTTACCCACCAAAGACTCTGATCACGCCGTCAGCAGCCCCAGTGATCAACAGCTGACCATTATGGTTGTAACAGGAGCAGTTGATAGCTACTGGACCAGGGCCTACTGGTAACGTCCCCTGAAACATATAAAACAATCCGGGATAGATAGTCTTCATCCACTCATTACTGTGTTTCACTCAGCTTTTACATGATACTTAAGGAAGTTAAGGTTATTGACTTCCCCTAAAACACCTCCAATTCGTCCATAAAACTACTATTTTCTGAAGCTATTAAAAAGACTTTGAAATTGTGTCTGAGAAGCACAAGATGAATTTTTCATTTAGAAAGCATCATCATTTCTTAGAAATAATAAATGTGTTTGATTACATGTTGTAATATTGTCACAACAAGAAAAGAAGTTAGAATTGGTTGGTCATAAACGAAGGGTATTCCAACATGCTTTATGTAATGCTCATGGATATTTCCCAGTGTATGGCGATGTATTCAAACTGACACTAGCACAACCGAAGTTAGAAAGTAAATTTTCTTCCAGTGCTAAGTAAAACAGTAGCCCCCCTCCCCCCCACCATATTGCTTGTTTCCAAACAAACTAATAATATTTTAATATTATAAAATGTCATTCCAATCAGCAAAGGAAAATCTTCTACACAAAAGTTACACAATACTTCAGTTTATATCACTCATATTATTATTTAAGGCATTCCAATGGATTATGACACAAGACAAGGAACTGAAGACATTGTCTAATTAGACATACTGTACATTAACAGCCACAGCCCAAACAACATCCTGGTTCCATGCTGCAGCTTGGTCATATAGAACCAGGTCACACAAACTCCCACTAATAAGCTATTTGGATTGACTGAAGTTTTGGTGAAATTACTATGGTTAAGGCGTAAAATGGAATTGAAAACTGATATTTAATTAAATGATTTTTAATCTTTTCAGCAAATATATCTGGTAAAGTCTCATGACACAACTGCTTGGTTTTTAATTTCATACTCAAGGGAATTTCACTCATATCCCAACTTTATCCCACATCCATTGCAAAAGTCTGATGGAAGATATTGACAGACCTAGCATTTTATTCAGAGCATATTGTCATGACAACCTGTAATTCCATAAATAAATCATTATTTGAAGAGACATTCTATGTGTACTCTTTATGATGAGGACATGTACTTACAATCATTTTCATGGTTTTCAGTTCCCAGACAGACAGCCTGCCTACACGACCTGATGACCTCTCACCTCCGCTGCTGGACCGGTGCTTATCAGCCGAGCCAGAACACACAAACTGAGAACCCATCGGGTTGGAACAAAGTGACACTAACCTGGAATGCGTAAAATACAAGAGTAATATTTAGACAACACAGATGTAATACTCATCTTTTGCGACATTTCATAAAAAAAAAAGCTGTGCAGATATAAAAATAGCTCTATGGATAGTTGTACACTTATATGTTGATTTGATTGTGCGATCAGCGTTTGACATCCTACTTAAGATTTTTACACGACATGCCAGCCCAATTTTTAGTCAAGGGATAAAAAGACCAATAAATTTTTTTGAAAAATTTGTATTTGTTCCGGATGACTTTTCAAGAAAAACAGTCGAGTAGTTGACGAATGAGTGAAATATCCTCCAGTATTAATAGAACATTGAGTATATTTGGAAACATAAATTCATTTGTTGGTTTGATTACCCCCGACCCCCCGAAAACATAAATATCCTTTCCCTTGCTATCGTACCTGGGGTAAGTGGGATCTGCCGTAACATCATATATAGTCTTTATATCCTTCACATCAAACAGTTTGATATTACCAGACTTATTCCCTAACAGGAGCTGTAAACATAAAACAATTCCATTTCATAACAAACTTCAAGCAAATGGCTGAAATAACATGGGGTATGAAAGCTCAAGTACAAACAGAATTTTACATTTGCACAAACACTAAAGCTTGTGTATAGCCATGTTATACTTAAAGCTATATGGGTTTGAAAGATTGTTTGATAGGGGTTTTATGCATTATTTACGGTTATTAGAATCAGATGATGCCATGCTGGTCAAATGTTTGTTTGATTGGGGTTTTACACCAATCAAACATAATCCAGGACGGTGTGCCAGGATAGGATAATAAGATAGGACAATCATAAGACCAGGGGTTCATCGACGTCAAAATATTGAGTTTTTTACAGAACAAATTCAGTTTTTTTAGTGACATATTGATTTGTTTTAATTTTTTAAACCAAACTATTTATTTTTATCATACTTAAACATTAGAAATGGAGTCTAAATTGAGTTTTTAAAAAAGATGCGTTAAAATGGTGTCTCAAATTGAGTTCTCCAGCTTGACTACCGTTTAGGGTAGTTAAACTGGGTGTCATATGAACCCCTGAAGACACAGTACAAAGACACCACAAACAGATCAGATTCTGAGAGCACCAGGGCAACAGTAAATCTCTCTCCTTGTCGCTAGCTCTATCTTGCAACTGACCCACATGGTTTTCAGTATAAATTTACCGAATTTGTATCTAACTATATGCTCCATTTGAAAAAACAAATTAATAACAAAACTCAAAAGTATACTAATTCAAGCATATCATTTTTGTTGGAGTAGGTTGTTTCAGTAACATAACAACATGTTAGTTTCTTAGATGAAGGAAATCACCCTCGCCTTCACTGGCAACAAAAAAAGACTACACAGCAGCCTAGCTTCTATTGCCCCTCATCTCTGACTGAGAGATCTTGAGCAACAGAAAACAAGATGACACATCAGCTTAGCTTCTATTGCCCCTCATCTGTGACTGAGAGATCTAGAGCAACAGGAAGCTTCCCCCTGCAGGTGCTTACCAGCCTTTGGACAAAAACTAAACTTTGGTAAGATAATAAGACAACTAGCATGAGATTATGTTTGTGTTAAGAGATTTAAGAAAAGCTGAATAAGAGAGGTTAGAGAGGACAGTGTACCCACCAATCTATCTGTTTTACTGGTCCAGCTGAGTGAGAGGAATGATGATTTTGACATAATAGTTGCTTTAGTTACAGGCTGGGGACTCCAACTCCATACTCTGAAACATAACAATTTACACAATGTTAATTAACATTGAATAGGTTGAGATTAAGAAGTACTTAAGTTTAAGGAGGAATACTGTATTACATGCACAAGACATACATGTAATATATGTAAATGATGCAATAAGACAGGTGTTAAGGTCTTGCTGGACCCCTTGGGCTCAAAATGAGCCAAATTTGTTTTATCACTTGGATTAAAAGTTTGGTTTTCAAACTATATGTTGGTGAAAAAATTAATTCGAAATTCTAATTACAAACAGTTAAATTGGATCTTATAATTTTGTTTACCATTACGGATATATTCAAGTCGCAAAACTTTTATTGCCTATTTCTGGCACTTCAGTTTTAAGCAGACTCTACATTTTCCAAGGTGTATTTCTAGAAAACTATTCAAGTAAGAAAATTCAAATTTGTACCACTGTAAAGAGCACAATGCGATCTAGTAAATAGTGCCTCATTTTTTATAAGTTCCTCTCAATTTTGTTGTAATGTTTAATGAGGGTTATTGTTATTGCACTTATGTTATAAGTCTAATCAAATTTTTTTTAAAAATGAGGCACTGTTTGCTAGTTTAAGGACAATTCTACTTGTTCAACTTATATACTAGTATTGAGTCTTATCGTTCTTGCATTTTACAAAATAAACCATGAAAAATGCAGTCTATTTCTTTCTGCTGAAATTTACCCATTTTGCAATATTTTTAGAAAAATAATTTGATTTAAACCACATTTACATATATGTCATCCGGAGTATTCAAGCTTTCCAAAAATATATACATATATATGGTAGAGATTTATATTCTTCTGCGTAAGAGATTAAAGGATGCCCGCTAGTGATTCAGCTGAAACTGAAATGATAAGACCGAGTTTGAAAACTTGTTTCATCAGATTGATCATCTTCTCTAGCCAAGGGTTTTATATCCGAGCAACTATGCATTACAACCCTTGGCGGATAAGTCAAGTATAATGGGACTCAGCTTCCAAGAGATTGATTGGATGCGGGGGAACTTCTACGCATCCAATCAGCTATTTCGAACTTGTTTGGGGTATTCAACCAACTCAGTGAAATTATTCGATAT
>JAVFBX010238597.1:0-10516 GCA_034783855.1 Mopalia kennerleyi | reverse complement strand
ACAGTGTCCCGCTTGGCAGAGGCTCGTGGAGCTGCCTGGGTTCAGTTTGAATTCAGCGAGAAGTCCATCGATACAAAGGATCGAGATGAAGATACAGATCTGGTTATAGGGCACCATGGTTCGGGTGCGTTATACCTAAAAGATATACAAAGGTTTCACGAGAAAGAGGACATACGACAGACAAGACTGGATGCCATGGTTGCTGCCGTGAGAGAATCCGTCCGATTCAACTGGTATCCAGTAAAATCAGAGCCATTCAGGTTTTATGCAAATTATGAGTGATATGACCGTGAGTCACTGATCAAAAAACACACTTCTCTTTTTGATTTATCTGTTCCACTCTTGAAAGATTGGGTTTTTATTTTCATACTTCGAAACATCCCGTGATGTACAACAGTAAAGGTTATTCGTAAAGTTATTCGAAACGTAATTAAAAAACTTGTTATAGTTTCTGGAAAATCACGGAGACTATTATCATTAAAGTTATATTCTCAGTCTTTTACACTGAATGACAGACGTATACACGGTTGAAAACGGGCGTTATATCAAAATGAGCACTGTTCAAAATGCAATCAGCTTTCGATGGTTGATATTAATTCTATTAAAGGCCATCATCCATGCCTGGTGTGACTCCCGCTCTATACCGAGCATATACATACACACTCACAAGACACTTTGATGTCCCGTTCACGGAAATCTTTGGATAAATACAATTTAGAAAACTTTACAAACTACATTTATCGCGCTTCTTTTGAATTATATGCGGGCTGCTATATCAAAGTTTTTGATACACAGTCGCTATTAGACTGTAGGTTTATAATTGTTGGATATAAAATAACTATAATATGTTAGAAAAAAATGGATTTATCCATATCCCATATGTATAATAACAGTTATGGAACGGTACGCTCACTGAAATTCTACTAGACATCAAACAGCTTTTTCAAACAGACGGCGGAATCCGTATTTCTCAATGTACCTCCTTTGAAGGTCCAAACTAGAAGAAAAAAAATTTAACACCCCACCTTTCTGTTACACTTTTATCAAGATTAATTTCGCCTTCCCTTTTCAGAATGTGTGTTATTATAGGAGCATATACATTAGATAGGGACAAATCTATTCTTATTAAATTTTGATTTCTAAAATGTTGTTTTTATTTCCTCTGCAAGACTTACAAGCTAGGCGATCGTCTACCAAAGGTTAAGTTTAAGAAGTCGATATTTTCGACAACTTCCTTTTATAGTTAGCTGGAAACTTACTAGTTGCAATTCAATTAGATTATTTTATGTTGCTTTTAGACAAGTAGCCCATCCATAACGCTTCATCGAAAAAAAACTCGGCTCAATCAAAATGTGACACATCGTTTTTATTCATTACATATAGTTTTTGTATTATATTATAAATATATATATATATACACACTTTTTTTAGAGAAAGAAAATATGTATCTTTATTTAAAATATCTCATTTCAAATAGTATTAAATTTTATTTGGTTTGTGTTATAGATTGAGACATAAATGTAGAACGGGTAAGAGTGTTATATACATGAATTAATGTTTTGTGGATTGAATCTCGTGAGTTATAAACGACATCTGTGTATGAAGGTTGAATGTTATAGACGAATTAATGTTTTGTATAGATTGAATCTCGTGAGCTATAAACGACCTATGTCGGCTCTGTGTATGAAGGGTTAAGTGTTCTACATGAATTAATGTTTTGTATAGATTGAATCTCGTGAGTTATAAACGACCTCTGTGTATGAAGGGTTGAATGTTATACACGAATTAAGGTTTAGTAGATTGAATCTCGTGAGTTATAAACTCTTGACTGTTATATATGACCGAGTATAAATGCGAAAATCAAACGTTTTCTGTTCATATTCAGCACAGACTTGTTTTATACGTATGAAATACAGGTGTATCACTAAGTGACTATAATATAAAGAACATGTTTTGACATCGTTTCATTGTTACTATTATTTTTTTAAATCCTGATTGTACGACTATTATTTCATTGAAACTCGGGACCGAAGCCAGGCAATTAGTCAATCGTGATGTTATTTTCACTTACCGTAAATTGATTTTATTTAAAGTGGTCTTTTGTCTTGATAATTCAGATACTAATATATTTATCAAAATACTGTTACCGTTGTTATTGCAAATATATGAGAAAAGTTATTGGTTGTGTCATATTAATTTTATGTTGGGTGCACGAATCGCTCTATACAAGTTGCCTATGAGAAAAGCATGCTCGTTTACGGTTTAATTACAGCATCAGTCCGACATATAGAAAAACAGGGCACTACACATCAAACTGAGTCGGATCTAAACATAATAAAAGCGAAACTGTAACTCGTTTTAGACACAATACTGTGACAATAGTGTGTTTATAAACAAATCTTATGATCTACTCTAAAATCAAATCTCACATGCTTTAGGTCTTTCCCCGTCTTTGTGAGAGAATTATAGTATAGGCAACTTTATGATATTCCTGTACAAGAATATTATCAAACCAGGTCCTAGATTTGTTGTATGGAATACAAAATGAATCATTTATTTTTTTAGACCTTTTACCTGCAGTTCCCAATTGAAATCCAGTTTTAAGGAGCTTTAATCCAATAAGCTTCTCATTCTAAACGTTTCATGTTTGGCTTCTTCTTGAGAGAGTGAATTGGTGTTTGTGTCAGTCGGCATGATTTAGATCCGGGAGAAAGAAATTGTCACCTATTGGGGATAGAAGTTGTAACCAACTAGCTAGAACTCCAATGATTGTTGGCACTTCCTACAAGTTGTTAGCTACAATATACCACATTTTCTATATATCACAGTCCAAACTGTCTGCCAAATAATAAACATTTTACTATTTTGAACAATAAATGAGGATTTTTCTGGTATGTAAGTATATGCATCTAGTCTTTGTGCATTTGAGGTTTCGCCATACAATTACGGGGCGATTGTAGTGTTTTCGCATATAGAAGCTGAACTCGATCTTGAGTTAAATTATAACTGTTCAGTGTGTCGGGTGGTTTGGGATTCAATTGCGCAAAAAAGCCGCCTACTATATCTTTTTTGGGACCAGGTAATCAGAAATAAAAAAAAAGTCCTGTCAATATTCACTTTCTACGTCCTGTCAATATTCACTTTCTAAGAGACACAAAAAAACATTCATTGCTTTCGGCGTTAACGTTGCATGGGACCTCCCCTCTGAAGGGATAGTGAATGTCCGCTACCTAGAATCGAACCGAATGTTTTTGTGTGTCTATTAGAAAGCAAATATTAGCCGTTTTTTATTTTGGGATAACCTGCAAAAATTTCGGAACTAGAAACTGTTCAAACTGAGAAAGTGTTTTCTATATCATATTCTGAACTAGAATCTGTTCAAACTGAGAAAGACTTTTCTATATCGTATTCTGAACTAGTATCTGTTCAAACTGAGAAAGTCTTTTCTATATCATATTCTGAACTAGTATCTGTTCAAGCTAAGAATATGTACTCCCAAAATACTGATAATATTCACCCAAAATCAATCATTACTTTCAGCTATGGGCGCTGTGTCACTCTTCTGTCAGAGGGTAGTGAATGTCCGCTACCTAGACTGACTTGTCTTCTATTTTGTATAAAGCCGGCGTTTACTTCTGGCGATTCCGTGTCTGAGGGTGGTGGGTTTGATTCCCAGATCGACGGGTTTCAATCTGCAAGATTTTCTTAACTAGAATCTGTTCAAATTGAGAAAGTGGTATGCCAAAATAGTTTTGACAACTTGTGCCAAATCTGTTTTAAGTTAGCAACTCTGGCACGTATCACGGGGTCAGAAAAGTTGTTCATTTTACATATCAGATTACATCACTGGCGATTTGGTCGCTCGAAAAAATTAAGTTTATTTCCACAAATTAATTAAATACTGTTATAGAATAGAATTAACTAAAATATGGAATAATAAGAGAGGCTTCATTTGTAGTGCAAAAGAGACAACTACTAAAACTTAGCAACGAAAAACCATATCGCCTTGTTATGAACGTCGTCTTACCGTAGTGGACGTCATCCGCAGGCCTAAATCAGTTAAAGATACGTATGTGCTGACTCATTAAAATCAGATCGCAAAAATGCTTCCCGTGTTTTGTTTTCGCTATATTGAGATCTAACGCCATCACTCCACTTATACTGTTCAAATAGAATAAGCTAACTGTGGTTAACGAAAGGTCACAGTTTCAGTCAATCTAATTAAAATCAGATCTCAAAATCGCTCACTTGGCAGCGTTTTTAAGATCTGATTTGAATTAGATTGCAGTTTCAGCTGTCCAATAAAAACAGGGAGCCATGGGCCCATGGCAAACACTAAATTCATCCAAAACAAGCAGAAGTTGTCCGTTTTTCTTCTCTATTGATGTTGCAAAGGCGCATGTAAACAGGGGCAAAGGCAATTCCACTCAAACGTTTATAATTTAAATGGACTTTATTTATTGTGCGTGCATCGTCATGTAAAATATGCAGTCGGGAAACTTCGGTTCGTCGGCAGAAATCTTCGGCTTTAACAAACCCGAATTGAGAAGCAGATCTGTGATTGGTCAATTTAAGAAACCAATCCACATTGTAGGTTGCGTTAGGTCTCAATATATCGACAAACAAAACACGGGAAGCGTATTTTAGATTGAATCGTTTTATAAACTGATTATATAAAATCTGACTAGAAACAAAACTTCAGCTCAGGATTACGTCCTTAGATACACTTACACATTATGGGTCATTTCAGATAAGATTTGAAATATGTGTAACAAATGTTAAATACGTTACTTTCTTTGGCAAAAGTCGTCCCAAATTTTGTCAGAACACGGCAGTTGTCATAGTCTTTTTCACTATATAAACTCTCGCCAGAATACCATTTAAGGACTATTGGTGCAGTGTGGACCAGGAGTAGACTTATTAAACCGTTCAGTAATTCACGGTCCGCATTTTGGGGTTTAAATAAAGTCACGTCCTTTCGATGTAATGGTTTAGACCAATCATATTCTCGCCAGTTTCTACAATAGACTAGATGTAATGGTTTAGACCAATCATATTCTCGCCAGTTTCTACAATAGACTAGGCTAAAACAACGGACTCCCTTTGGTTATGCTTGAAATAACGAAATATGTAGGAATGAAAACAAGAAAACATTTTTGTTAATAGAAATTCTGTAAAAAAATTTATTTGACTTTTAATATCACCAACATGGTCACGTGACCACAATTTGTTCCTATGAATGAATTGTGATAAAAATATTGCTATAGAATTTGACCATGGCACGTGTGGCGCCCTACGCGAATAGCTTTACAAATCCTGTGATATGAGTATGTTTACTATGCGGAGGGTGATATGCATCTTAACAATGTACAAGATGATGTGTATTTACAGGTGTGACTTCACAAAGGTTTGTTCATTATATATTTAATAAACTGATTTTTTAAAAAAGTAGGTGACCGTAAAAACATGTTAAAACAAACATTTTAAAATCAAAGTATCAGATCATGGATAAATAAAAAAAAGTTTGACCACCAGCCATACTGGTAACACATAGAGTTTGACCACCAGCCATACTGGTAACACATAAAGTTTGACCACCAGCCATACTGGTAACACATAAAGTTTGACCACCAGCCATACTGGTAACACCTAAAGTTTACCTGTATACAGATATCTGCATAGGATTCAGGGCATGTATTCAAACGATCAATATTATTTGCTAGTAAGTAAATTGTGACTTACTGATATGTATTGATTGTTTCAGCATAGAGATTTATAAATCTCACCATTTTCAAATATCTATGATCACAGGGTCATGGATAAAAGTATCGACGTGTTTGAATGACCTGACTAGGATATCAACCATCTTACATTGTAACAATTCCTACAATTGTGTTTGTCATGGATAACACATCTATGATAAAAATGGATACAACTGAAAGTTTAAGATAAACGAAAATAAGCTGTTTTTCGTGTAGACACTATACAATTTCCTTTAACTTGAGGTAATGACGATTTGTTGTGAACAAGGACAGTTCTGAATATAACCTAATAACCCAAAATACTGATATCAACTGAACTCTAAATCTCACATGCTCCAACAACATAAGTTATGATACAGTAACATATCCAACTTAATTACACATACATTTTGGCATTCAAACAACTGACCATGATGTGAATCATGTGGACACATTTACCCACATGATTTGTGTGATCATTAAACAATTAATATTATTAAAACATATTTATAAAACTGTTCTATATTCTCAATTCTTGTTCAGACTCTGAGGCACTTATGGTGTGATGTGAGTATCCTTTCTCATGAGGAGTTCTGGGCCCTGAACTAGTGTGATGAGAGCCACCAGAGGGGGCCCTGTAGGAGGAGGGACTTCCTGTTGCTAGCGGCGACAATGATGGAGTGAAGGAAGGTGTTAGGGCAGGAGAGGTAAAACTAGACTCATGACTGATTGGTGATCGAGGCAGACTACACGTCACTGCACTGGTTCGTGAAGTGGCAGTTTTCCCACTGCTGGGCGAGGAGTGATTAGACCTGGCCATTAGCTGCTGGGAGAGTGGTTTAGGCGGTGCCCCGGATATTATTGGGGGTGGTATCATTCTCACAGGAGGATTTATCTGGTTAGCACGAGGCCTCTGGGGCACCTGCTGTACTATTTGTTTCTTAGGCTGAATAGAATCGTCTTTAAGTCTAGCTATTTCAGCAAAAACATCAGCTAAAGGCTGATACTGAGGTCCCCAATCTAGGAGATAGTCCCAGTTATAAGAACCACTATATTCCTCCTCACTATTTATCACACTAGATAGAGAACCCGCATGTTGCGGATCACTTTCACAAAAGCCATAGTCTTTACTGTTCTCTATCATTGCTAACTCATCATCTGTCTCCACATCAGTCATTTTAGAATAATTCACACTACCAATGTCCCTACCATCGCCCTCACCACCTCCCTCATCAGAGAAATGGTGCATACTTTCTACAGACTGAGCTATAGTTTGTGGTTTAGGTTTCACTTTTATTCTGGCCGTGTCTATTCCCAGTCTGGCCAGGTACTCCTGGTGATTCTGTACTGATGGTTCAGAGACGTTATCATCAGCCTGGATACCAGAGTCGGGCATTAACACTGCACGATTGGCAGAGGACTGGAGTAAATTGTTGGCGTTGATCATTCTGATCTCTTCATCCTCTCCATCGTCCCCGTCCTCCACTGATCCGTGGCCACTGGACGCTGAATGGTGGGACTGGTCAGACATCTCAGAGGTGGTTGTTGTGTGGCCCAGCCGCAGATTGTCATTGATGTTGTAATGATGGATGTCACTATAGGGTGGAGGATGTCCATTCTGAGATAAGCCTCGTGGAGGAGGAGGAACAACCTCAGTGGGTTCAAACATGCCCTCACTAGGAGGCGCTTGTTTGGTATAGTGACGTCGTAACAGGATAAATGCTATCACCACAAGTAACACAATGACCACAATAGCGAACACAATCACAAGTACCAGAGGGGTTCCACTGAGAGAGGTTCCATCCGATGTAGGATCTACTGATGCAGCCACATATTCACAGCCTTCACATGTTCGATCTACAAGGATGTCAACACTGACTTCTGTTTTAAGCTGACCTGAACTAGCTACAATATCTAACATGACCTGATCTACGGTCAGGGCGCGCTTCACACGACCGGAAATGTCAACTGACCGCTTCCTTCTTTGAATATCCTCATGGAAAGTCATTTTCACATAGACCTCCCCTGATGTTCTGTTCACTGCAAAATATTCCTGTTCTGTCTTCAGGAAATACACCACTCTACTATGTATACCCATGTCTCTATCAGTGGCATGAACACGACCAATCTTAGTGCCCGTCGTAGCACTGCCAGGTATAGAGAATGAATATTCCGTCTCCTGGAAGACGGGTGGGAATTCGTCAACACTTTCCACCAGCACTATAACCGGTACCGTGGTGCTCAGGCCAGACTTGTCACGAGCAGTTACCTGAAAGTTATATTTAGTTCTTTCCTCGTAGTTAAATTCCTCAGTAGTGGTAACATAGCCGGTAAGCTGGTCCATCTGAAAGCCTGCTGTCTCTCCACTCATACTGTATTCTACCTGTCCGTAATAACCACCATCCTCATCAGAGGCATAAGCTTGGAAGACAATTTTACCTGGGGCCTGACTTTCAGGTACCGATACCAGGTAACGAAGTACAGGAAAAACAGGGTGAAACTCGTTAACATCCGTCACATTAATTAGCACAGTGGTGAAAGCAGAGAGTTTGGGTTCTGTGGAAGGACACAGGTTACAATCAGATGCCTGAATAATGAGCTTATGGACACGATCCTGTTCAAAATCCAGGCTTCGTTGAGCAGCCACTTTAATTTCACCTGTATTTTGGTCAACATGGAATATCTGATTATCATCACCTGTAGATATATCAAAAATGATTCTTCCGTTCTCCCCACTGTCATCATCCCGGGCACTCACATTCAGGAAGACCAGGTCAGCGGGATAGCTCTCGTTCAGTTCAATATAATAATGACTGCGTTCAAAGATGGGTGGACAGTCATTCACATCCTCTATTGTGATCTTTATAGTTGTGGTACTGTTTTTAGGTGGGGTACCTCTGTCCTTAGCCATCACTTCCAGACTGTACTTCTCTTTTATCTCTCGGTCTACCTCTGAATTAAGTCTAACCTGACCAGTCTGACGATTTATGATGAAGGCTGCCCCGGTGTTACCTCGCACGATCTTATAGTCTATGTTATGGTTTCTTCGTGAACTATCAGCATCTGTTGCACTCAGCTTGATGACAGGACTTCCTCTGGTCAGATCTTCCCGAATCTTAGTCCTGCAATTCAAAAAACAATAAACACACACAATTAAAAAACAAACTTGGACAAAATAAAAGTTTTGAGCTTATAAATTGGCAACCTGTAGTTATACTTAATTCTAATTTATTTTCGAATCACCTAAAAAAAACTGCGATAAATTTCTACATAGATCAAAACAGTTTTTGGTTTTACTTATAAATTGTTTATACATGACTTTACTTACGCATAATTTGGTTCAGTGAACTGGGGTTCATAGTTATTCACATCTGTGACTTGGATACGTATAGCAACCACTGATGCTCGAGGAGGCTCTCCCCCATCTGTTGCCTTGACAACAAGCTGAATGACAGGCTGGGCAGAGCTATATGATATCGTTTTGTTGGTATATATTGTTCCTGGATTATAAGAAAAAAAAAGCAATGACATGTAGGTTTAAACAGGTTTGAGCAGTGAAAGTTTAACTTAATTTCTAAAACTTTTCTATTTTTAAATAAATACCTTTTCATGTCAATCAAGTTCAAAAAACAAAATAAGCAGTGTAAAATTTAACAGATACTTGTATAATAAAATATATCTATCAAAAGAAACTTATACAAAATTCACATGTAAACATATCTGTTTGAATTGGGAAATCAATGAAGAAAGCACCCACCTGATTGGGGATTTATATAGAAACCATCAACGGGAACAATGTCCATGGTGTACATGATATCAGCATTTCTACCTGCATCTGGGTCAGTAGCAATCACCTTGAACACAGCCTCGTTAGATCTTGTGTTCTCAGGTAATGTTATCTGCAACAAGGTAATTTCAGATGTGAAAATAATACTATAAATAATGTAATAACAATTGTTCTCAAATTTAACTTAAACTAATACAAAATATATTTTTGTTATACAGCAAGCATATCTAACTTATGAAGCTCCTAAAAACAGCCAATAGTTACTCGAAATGGTATAGATAATAGGACTTTTGCAAATATTTGTTAATATTAATCATCTTTATGTAAACAGAAATCTCCCAATTAGAGAGTGAACACAATTCCACAATGTGGTTTTTACCTGGTAACTTTGCTGGCTGAATTGAGGAGCATTATCATTCTCATCTCGGACATTGATGGTAACCTCAGTCGTGTCCTCGTACACACTGTCTGATACCTGCAATAATACACAGCTGAACTATGATACATGTAACTCTAATAAAAAAAGCAAGAATTGTTTACAACAATTTCTTTCCATTTGTATACTCAACCGGATTTTAATTTTAAGGGCTTATAAGGGCGACAGTCAACAGCTCATTTACTCACCCTGATTTTAATTTTTAGCACTTATAAGGGTGACAGTCAACGGCTCACTTACTTACCCTGATTTTAAGTTTGTAGCTCTTTTTCTTCTCGTAGTCTAATTTCTTTGCCAGTGTTATAGTTCCGTTGTAACGATCAATACTGAACATGTTTCCATAGTTACCATCCGGCAAGAAGTGATAAGAGAGTGTAGGATTAAGGTCCTGGTCACTGGCAAATAACCTCTCAATCTCTGACCCAATCTCCAAACCTTATTAAACAAACAAACAAATAACCTCTCAATCTCTGAGCCAATCTCCAAACCTTATTAAACAAACAAACAAATAACCTCTCAATCTCTGAGCCAATCTCCAAACCTTATTAAACA
>JAVFBX010238596.1:0-20047 GCA_034783855.1 Mopalia kennerleyi | reverse complement strand
GGGGTAAAATACAGAAACTCGTCGATTTTTGTTTATGAGCCAAAATTAGGTAATCTCACGGTTAGGGGGCCTTTAAGCTAAGATCGCTTTGTAAAACAAGACCCAGACATGAACTACATTTTCTGAATCACCCGGCCTTTACTGATTGGTCAACAGTCTGACTATTTTGTAACCATCATGCAAGTACCATCTAACTTTTCAACACAGACGGGGAATTTTGGGATAATCCGCGCCTTCAGTATCTTACCAGGTAGCCACGAGACGGCGCCCTATTTTTAGGCGCAGTTAAGAAAAATCCAACGGCTTACAAATTTGAAAATGTGTAATGGAAACAAATTTTGATTAAGTAATAATGAAATTTGTCAGTATCTTTAAAAGGAATTGGATTGGTCTATTGCTGCATGACATCACAGCACAGTACTGTCGTGCTGTATTTACACAGCTGTAATTTGTCTTGCTATACGACGGCACAATGTACGCCGTTTTCAGCAAATATCACTACTCAAAATCGTCCTGGTTTATGACCAAGCGGACTGTACGTAAGGCATGGAGACAAGACCGCTTCCGGTTTTAGTCAAATGCAGTCTGACTTCTGCGAGTGTTTGTGTTTATATTTCTCAAGTCACATGGCTTACATAGATACAACTTCCCTAGGCAAGTCTGATGTCTCCACGAAGTTCTGTCATATGCCTTGCCACACTTACCAATTTTCGGCGGTCAGACTAAGATCAAAGCGAATTGAAAAAAAGAAGAGACCAATCAAATACATCTGTCATTTTTCAAGCCGTGTATTGTCTCTGCCGGAATATCATGTTAAACCGCCGAGAAAGATAATTTTCGAGCACAGACTCTAATTATGCGTATTCTTGGTTTTCTGTTACAGCGCTATGTTACGTGTTGTCCTTTTTTATTAAATGGACTCCACGTATTTCAATGTTCGAATCTATATTAGAGGGATATAAGACATCGTGCTATACGCTGCTGCACATTGCCGATAACTCAAACTATGAGAGATAACTACTCCTCGTTTGACCAGAAATATGGCCTAAGTGTGACAAGGTGTGTAATATAGTTTCACGTCAGGACACATCTTGTCTCGAGAAGTTGACATAGATATATCAAAATGACTTCTTTCTTTCTCATCGGATAACCATTATATCAAAGCACCATCTTTCTCGTCATTTTAAATAATAATGGTAAAGCTGTGCAATCCTCCTCAGGTTTACAGACGAAACACAAAGCGTGAATACAAACGATTGTTTGTTTGTTTGTTTAATTGGGTTTTAACGCCATGCGTAAGGTTATTTCGCTCACATTCTGGAAACCTACCTCGACGCCACTGGCAACAAACAAAGACAAGACAGGATAAATACAGGACCACCACAGGACGTAATACAAAGCCGTAACAAAGGCATCACGAACAGATCGACTTAATGTTGCCCCTAAGCCCTGAAGGCACCAGGACAACAAGAAGTTCCCTCCCAATCTTCTCTTATGTAAACGAAAAATAGTAAATAAACCAAGTCAAAATGTAACATTTGAATATTTTATTATTCCAAAATGCCAAAGAGCGGTTGAAAAAGACAAAAACAAAAACACTACAGGTACAATAAAATTATGTCAAAAAAGTTACAAATTATGACCGTTTTTACAGCATGCCTTGGTACAAGGTCTTTCGCAGTCATGGTTTTTTCATATCTTGAATATAGCATATAAGCCTATGTACATATGCAAAATAAAATTGACCACAACTAGGCACAAAATACCTTAATATTACTGTATCTTAGCAATATTAATGTGTGACATGATGTAGGTACATGTTTAAGCTTATAATGATTTGATCTCTGTTTACGACTTAAACGGTGTTGTAGTTCGCAATATTTTAGGATTTGATTTTTTTAATTAAGTAACCCAAAATGAAAAAAAGCAATATGTTACACAATGTTATAGAAGGCTGGTTATAATGTAATATAACAATATTAACTAAAGTTGTAGATGTATAGCTCCGAATTCTCACAGCTATAGCCTAACGTTCAGAAAACATAGCAACATATACTTAAAATACTGTTTCGCTGACGTAGGGTTTAGTTTATTTGTGACGGTACGACGTTCAGTTTTATAACTGAATTCACTGACTAAGTACATTTTATTTCTGATAACAATCCACATTGTTCGCGATACGGGTGGAATTTGACATTATTTTTGTTTGTGAGTGAAATACAGGGTAAGTATGTGAGACTACCTCATCGATGATTAGGTCTACAACTGATTCAAACTATAACCCAAACAGTTAAACGAGTACTGTCTGTATGACAAAACAAGAACGGATTTTTTTTGAGAACGGAACGTTATACAAATGTCGCATGTTTGAGAATGGAACAACATGCAGTGTCAGCTCGAGGAATTTTGAAATTATTATTCAACGATCGCGAAGGGTTTTCGAGAATTGTGAACCAAAACACGAATATAAAACGTCTTGGGCATGCACACAAATCATCGAGTTTCAATCTGAAATATGCAGCATTTGTATATTTTTATGCCATTTGCCAATTACTATGTTCCGATTGGTCGAAAGCACGTCCCGTGACATAATACAAAACAGGACGTTGCATGATTTCTGTCGATGTCGCGCAATAACGGTAATGTTGCATGCTGGGACATGGAGAATAATTATGCCCGTCGAAGTTATCTCCACTTCCCTCACGAGAGAGCGTTATCCAGTTCAGCTAACGCTTATACACAGTCACGTGAGCAGCTCTTCTTGTGAGATATCTATAACGTTATTTAGGCCGTTTACATTAAAGGTATACACTGGCACAAGATATACGACAGCGTAGTTCATGATTGACTATCCTTTGCAAATAACATGCATGAGGGTAATATATTAACAAATGACATCTTAACGTCAGAGAGGTAGTTGTTTCGAACCATATATTTTACAAACACACACATCAGCAGTACGTTATAAAATAGAACTGTTTGGAAACCGTAGCAAGCGGGGTTATATTTTTGTACACTGTTGTATACTGGAAGAACAAACTGACAACTTAACTAGTCTAGATACAGTAATTAGGTAAGGAATTAGATAATATTCTACGCATACTTTGTGTACAGTACGTCAATGCCTAAAAAATACTCTCTCTCGAAAAAAAAAACATTCTGAAACTATAACTAAAGACTACGGCCTAAATTATGTAATCCACGGAAGAAATATTTTTTCCTGGGAAATGAAAAGAACATATGGTCATTTTACAGTTATTTGACATGATTGTTTGGCACAATGAACAATTTACAATGGTGATATAACAAATATACAACATATAAACGATTTATCACATAGTCAGACATCATTTTATGTTAAAATGAGCTGTGTTTCCAAATCACATGATATCCCAGAAGTCGCCTCTCGATCTACCATTTTCCGGTTTGCGTCAGCAAGAGGCACACTCCAGAACCCTATATATATGATGAACAGATCTCCGGAGGCAGGTGGGGAAATTTTTGCGAGCGAACTGTATAGACAAATGTAGAATCAAATATCACTGTTTTGATAAGGCGCCTCGACGTTTTCAGGAAGGTTTTCATCCAAATAATAATGACTAGAGAAGAAGAACAATAATTGTTGAGTTTTTTTGCGCGAAATAAGAAAACTTGGATAACAATGAACTGTTTTCCTCGAGAGATTTACTCACGATTATTTTCAAGCTTCATTGACTTTACTCCGATCCAATTGAATGGATTCGTAGAAAGCTTATTCACCCAGAATTTAATTCTATGGTATGTAAAAAAAAACGAAACAGATATTTTTCTTGATTTACACAAAACTAAATAACATGGAATGCACGACAGCAAATAAAGGAGAAAATTTGACATGTTGTCTGCAAACTGAAAAACTGCATATCATGTGTGACAAGCAATGACCCGGAACGAAAGGTTTGAACCTTTGTTATGACGATCCCCTGGACATGGTTAAGTAGAATTCTTTCTGAAGGCTTGAAAGTCAACTTTCAAAAACACATACCAAGACAACATTTGATACAAATCGTTTCGTCCGGTTTCGAATGACATTATAACAGAGGTCTATATTTACTCAACATTCAAAGTTGAGTTAACAAACATATCTTTATATACATAATGCCAGATGAACTCTCGTTTTAGGTTATTTTTTTTATAACCATTGGGTATAATAATAACAATATAATGATTTAACGTAACTAATTCCAAGTAAATGGTTTAATGCCAATTCGCCAGATAATGACGTACAATCAAATTTCTCTTTCCATGAATTTAAGGGAGATACACTAAAGTACCTAAAGCTGATAATTTCAACGAGCTAAAGCCATGACGGTTACCCTGATCCAAATCTATTTATCTTTGTTGAAGCTCGTGGAGTACATTACTCGGTAGAGTCCTCAGGAATCTGAACAACAATGGGGGTATCAAATAACAAGGTTGATATAAATAAGGGTATCGGACAAACCGACCATATAGTCCATACCTGTGCGAGTATCGAATAAGTCCAAACGTCACACTCGATCAGAAACGCAATATGTGTCATTTTAAATCTTCCATGATTTGTGAATAAGAGAATGTGTATTCAACATATTACAATCCGAGGATTGCACGATTACGGATTCTGTTCAGCACCAGGAACAGACTAAGAACGTTCATATTCCAAACGTGCATGGTAGCTCCGTGCGATTTAAGGAAAAGCCACAAAACACTGAACAAATATATTTTAAGGACTCAGCAATATTGGCTATGAAAGTTGTAAGAAGCGCCCAATAAGGTAGTTACTTGTAAATATTGTCGATGTAGCCTAGACGTAGTTACCGATGTTTTGTTCCAAAGGTAATGCTCGTAGAATACTCGTAGATAACATAGAGTATTGACGTTTCAAGTTACGTGACATACAGTATAAAACTACCCTTCCCTATTCATAAGTCTTCTTTTGATAAAATCTGGTTGAATTGGCTCGATGTTAGACCCAGGGAGCATTAGCTGATAGTTCAAGTTTAGCAGCTGACAGCATTTAAATTACATAATAATACAAGAGGGCAAGTAACCATGGCAACACATAAATGAATCGACAGCAGAGGTATTTAAAAGTATGTAACATATTCACAAGTTTTTCACAACTTACAAACAGTATTCAAATCCCCCCCCCCCCCTCCCCCACCTCTGATTTAATTTGCTTGATATCATTCAGGCCCTGATAACATCGATATGTTTCAAATATCGATTTCCTTGTTGAAGTATCTTTATCGATATATTTTCCTCAGCCGAGTTTACGTCAAGTAAAATGGCATAATAATGTTACAGGGCAAGATAAAGAATCTTAAAACGGGAGCGGGGATGATTAAAAAAGAGGTATTCAAAAGTCTTAGCACGAATATTATTTAAAGGAAGACTAGCATATAAAATGACAACAATGGAATAACCATAACTGGAAGCACATGGGAATGAAGCACATATAGTACGAAGAACGCTATTGGTCAATAAAACTACAACAAATTAAAACAACATGAACTCGACTAAAACTCGAGCATCACATACAATTCACATCTGTTTAAAAGATGATAGAATAAAAGTTGATTTTTCACATTCAATAAAAACAAAAACATGTTTAAGGACTGGTTAATTGGTGCTACAGTGGCAGACCTAATATTTCAAACTCGTACACTTATAAGTCATAGGGTTATCGGTCATACACCGGGGCGATATTGACCGCATCGCTTATATTACACTCGTAATCCACATGATTCGGAGACTCGTACCTATAGTTTTTTTTTACCAATACATAGGTTTGTTGAGAAATTACATATAGATGATATCCACCGATTACTATGTATGGCTGAGATCGACTTACACATAATGACACAAGTCATCTAAAAGTAATATATTATCATTTAAATTAAGGTGATAAAATATATGCCTATGTCATACTGACAATTATGCCATATTATATAGCACGAAATTAATATCGACTGAGCAATTTAAACTGATTCTCTGATTAAAACACACCCTGGTCACTCCAAGTCTCAGTCAAATGTATTTGGTTTGATAATTAACATCGGATGATTCAAACACACATGCTTCTTGATGTAGTTGTGATAAGCATCGAACCCTCTTCCAATTGTTTGACGTCTGGGTAATTTAGATGAAAGATTCCTTGGCCTACACATGCACATGACCTCTTTGCAATTGTTGGAATTTAATTTGAATCCCAACAACTCCTTGGGAGACATCCATAGAAAAAGTTTATTTCACAAACTTTGGATTGTTTTTGTGTGCCACATTTAGTCATTTGTGATTGGTCTTCACATCCTGTCGTACATTAGTACATTATGACACTGACCGGCACTGGTTTATATATTGTATTTACTTAGATCTATTGTATTTACTTAGATCTCAACACATAATGTCGTTATACATCTAATTTGATATCAGCTCTGGAATCCAATTTACATTTGTGTCCTGCAAGGAACTGTGTGTAACGCCAGCATCCTCAACATCCTGTACCTTCATCCTGGTCCCGGTTACACAACATCATCTTTCGTTGAAATTATGGACGGAATTTGATAATAAATCTAGAAAAAGATAAAAAGATAGCTTTAGACTGTATGTGAAAAAGATTTTATTAGCGCAGAATCCAAACATTTAAACAAGTTGTTTATCGGAGAGAGACACTAAAATATATTTAAGCACTATCAAATTGTTGTCAAAAATTACGAAGGAATGGGAGTAATTATATTTGTCCATAATCCAAGTAATTCGGATTTGCAGCATGTCTTCATACATCATCATGGATGCGGTTAGATTTACAAATGGTAGAAATTTACTTCACTCATCAATATCAGACAAAGGTCAAATTATGAAGGTCAAGCAAGTAAAGGTGTCAATATTTTCGCTGATTTGGGATAACACTTTCTTAGTTTGAACGGACTCTAGTACAGAAAATGTTACAGGATAAAACCCTTCCAGGAATCGAACCCACTGGCGACCCTCAGACTTTGGCACAGAGTCATCAGCAGTAAATGTCCACCACCAGGATCACTCAGTTACCAGGGGTCAGTTGCTCGAAACACGATTAGCCGCTAACACCAGATTTAAACGCTAATACCGGGTAAGAGATAGACCTTCAACATGACATGACGTCATCTAATAGCGGATTAATTTAACAGCGCTTAGTTCACGTTAAACGTAAACACAATGGCGACCAGCGCTAAAGACATAGTGTTGCCATGGCAGTTACGTTCAACCTAAGCTATGGTCGCTTTGTGAAACGAACCCCAGGTCTTCTACAAATATAGTTTTGTGACTCGCGCACTTACCTATGATTTGGTTACGCTCACATCATCAACAGCACTTCCCACAGATTGTAATGAGCACAAAGCCGACCATGACAGCACCTGTTCCTATCACCCCCATAATTGTCTCCATTTTACCTGAAAAGGAAGATTCGATGATTTATCAATAAGTCAAGACCTTTAATCTATGAGGCAATTCTTACGACGTTTCTTTACGGTTTAACACCATAATTAATATTGTGAAGTGGACAATCCGTCGTCATATATATAACCAAAATAACATTAATTAAGTAGGCCTACGACGTTAAACACAATCAATAAACAATTAAATTATGATTTTATCGCTAAAAATGTTTGATTTATTATTGTATATATCATTTGTGTAACCAGCTCATTGCCCTCGTTTCTACCAGAACAACTCAATAAAACAACATAAATCAGCATAAACTCAAACAGCCTATCAACAGTCTCAGGTAGACTTCACTTGATTGTATTTCATGTAACAAAAACGTCGTTAATTCTGCAAACTATAATTCGTAATAAAGTTTGACAGACTGGGTCAAGACAATTTCTTATCTAAAATGTAGTTTCCATTTCGTGATTTCACTGAACATGAAGGTTATGCTCTCCTCGTTATAGGGCTCATACATAAGTTCGATTGGTCACAATACGTCTACCCATTAAAGAGAGTCCAGCGGTTTTGAGCAGAACATGATAAAATTACTGTACCTGAGGGTGGGACTGGCGAGGGCGTGACACTAGGAGCCTGAGGTTTATCTGTTCGAAAGAAACAACAACACATTTTAAGCTTTGTAAAGATAAAACTGACGAATATAGCTTTAGTAGTATATTCCCTTGTAGCCTACAGAACACACACGTTTTGAAACCGATGAACCGAAACGAAATATATGCTTCGGTAGTATGTAATATCGTTAATGACATTGCGTGATACATGTCTATCACCAGATTCGGTCAATATTCTATTGCATAATAGTTGTTATTTCGCATGTATTAATTTACAACGTGTCTCCACCATAGGATCAAATAATCTGCTGCTAGCATTAAATGGTATTCGCATAACAGTTCATTGGCAATGACAGCTAATTAGTACCCTGTTTTAGGAACATTAAGGCGCCGATCCACTTAAAGTAACGTATACAAGGCTTTGTGGATTACAACACGGTGTGGTGTTTCCAATTCAGAGATCGTTCTCAAGCATGTGTGTTCTAGCTATAATCAGTAGTCTCCGTGGGTGCTGTTTGGTCAATTGTTTAAACCAAGTTGGACCAGGCTGTCTGCTCGCCAGTAGTATTGGGCCAGTGAGTCATCTACTGTGTGGTCATGTACTTCCAGCATATACGAAAATATAAAACGATTCCAATTCGCCCTTCCAGTCCTACAACTGCATCCAGAAGCAGCATAGAAATCAGTTCTGAAAGATCGATATTGAAAGCCCAGCCGCAGAGTGTGAACAGGTGTCCGGAAGTCAAGTACAAGAAAAACGAAACCTACGCGCCCCATCATCAATTTCATTGGTTAAGTCATCGGCTCATCTGTGTTTGTGTTTTATGCACACTCCCGCTCCATAAAGCGCGTATTATGATTTAATTGATGAATTACAAATTAACTGCTGCATAGATACTATCTTAACGTTGAGTAATCGTCAATTACTACTCATTGAACAGTTTCATTTGATGGTTATTACACATATCTTACTTTCTATCACAAGATGAATTTCTGCTTCATGGCTGTGCCGCTTTCCGCCGACAATATTAGTAGATACACACTGGTAGGTGCCCGTTTGGTTACTTGTTACATTGGCCAAGAACACAGCTGAGCTTCCGTCGGTTTCTAGCCAAACACCAGAGTCGCTTCCCTTGCGAGTAGAATGCCGCCAGGTGTAGTGCGGCTCAGGTCGCCCCTTACTGGAGCAGTTTAGCACCACTAAATCGCCCTCTACTGCCGATATTGACGTCAGCCAATCCGCCATGTTGTTGTCATTCACTGTGCTCTTTATCTTTGTATTCCGTGCGGCATCTAGAAAAAGAGATTATTAATATCATAATGGCATCTGCAAAAGCCATACAATGCAACAACATGTCGGTGGTTTTTATTTTCCCTACCTTTAAAAGCGGTTCATCGGGACTTACGATATCTTACATATTTTGAAAGCTAATATTGGTATCAAGTCATCGCAATACAGACCATTCTGGTTCTGGTTTAGCCTAAAACATTCCTTTTTCGTTTATCACTGTATTGTTATTTGGTCGCAGAACAAGTAGCCAAGTAGCGTACAAGAGAGCTTAAAACATGCACATTTTATTATCACACACCCTGTATTAATGAAACTCACTTCTAAATTCTGTAAACATTGGATTTGTTTGTTTGATTCTTTGATGAGGGCTAAACGTCGTACGCAAATGTAGCTGTATTATATCACCACGGATATCCATTTCACACTATGACTTACTTAAAGGGAAAGACAACCAATTTTCGACCTAAAGTTATTATTCTTATTGCATATTTTCGAAGACAATCATCTGCATTCGACTAAGCATAGCCGTTAATTAGTTAATTTAGCAGGCGGGACAGACGTACGTCATTGTTCGAACACCGTTTGATACTAGTATGTACAAACGGTTGTGTGTTGTTGTTGTTTCGCTTGGGGACCGAACTCATACTTCCGGCTTTATATGAAAGCATTCACCAGTTCAGGCAAAATACTAGATGATATAACTATGGTGTTTTCGATCAATGACGTCAGTTCCGCTTTTTAAATTAACTAATTAATGGCTATGCCAATTTGATCGCAAGTGCAATACATATGGTTGTCTTTGAAAATATGCAATAGAAATAATAAGTTTAGGTTGAAAATCAGTTGCCTTTCCCTATAAATGGTGGAAAACGTTGCCAAAACCACCAGGCGATTATCGGAGCCACATAATTTGTGGGACTCGCTCAGATGCCGGATATCGACTGACGGACTCGGTTCTTATATGTGTTATATTAGACGGCCATAAAAAAATTCCTTTCTGAAGCATGAAGAAAATAAAACTTTTTTTTTATTTTTGAGATCGTTTTCTTTTAAATTTGGTATTAAATTGTCGTTTTTTTTTTAAAGTGGTGGAGGTAGAGGTATAAGCGTGGTGTAGCTTTGCTGGTGATTTTGATGTAAGAATGCACTAGTGTTCACTTACATTGCACTAGTACTGGCTTTTCAATAAAGACCGCTTCATTTCCTCTGTATACAACACAGCGTATCGTTTCGTCGTTACCAGTGACTTCCTGATTCAATGTACTCTCTGCCAGCGGAGAGCAAAATCTAGAATCCACTCGTTTCGTCACCATTCCGCCCATAGTGATATTCTCAAGGCTTCCCGCTACTCGCCTGACCATAACCCAACCAATATTGGCTTCGGGTTTCCCAACAGCTGCGGAGCATTTAAACTCTGTCTGGTGGTATTCCGGTACTGCTCGACTTTGTTGTAATGATATGGCAGTTGGAGCCTCTACAATTGGAAAAGTGTAAAAATAGATACGGATTAACAAATGAAATGTTGGGAACTTGCTCACCATGTGGGATTCTAGGTGGGATACCTGCAATGGTTTAAAAGAACGTTCCGTACAACAGCTATATACTTTGCCATACACGAACCATTTGACTTGATTCGTACTGTGTATTTTGAAACGTAGCTTAGTAGTTGTACTCTCTACTTATATTATTGTACCTGTCGTATTAATTACCTAAACCTTTAAACCAAAGAAACTTCAGATTTGTTGTGTGCTCCAAAGAAAGCCAGTAAAACATAGATTGATAGATTTGTGTTTTACGTTGTGCTTAAGGATATTGCACTTATATGACGGCGGTGTATTCGAACAATAATTGACACCAGCCCAACCACAATATGAAGTGTTGGAAAATAATGTCCATAATGTTGGAAAGTTAATTTTCTTTCAGTGCATTGTAAAGACAGTTTTGCTACTCTTCAATCAAACTGCCCGTAGCCAGACAGCTTAAAATATAGAAGATTGCAAACAGTTATTGTACAATATAATCGATTGATTAATCGGTGATATCATGAGGTATTTCGCTTGATTGACAGCAGTATACTCTCCGACTCCCGAGTCAATAGATATATTAGCACAACCATAACACAATTTACAATTCAAACCAAAGCATCCGTGGGACAAACCGAGTCCCATGCGGGTATAATGTCTCAATTAGTATCGCTCCCGTTGATTAGGTTTGTCTATTTCCTCTTTCAACCCACCTAATAATATTACACGGACGTCTAAGGGCGCAGGGTTACTTCCACCCATCACATTCACCTCACAGCGATACATGGCCTCGTCCAGGCAGCCTGGTTTTATATCCATCTGCACGTTCGTCCGCCAATTGATCTTCTCGCCTATCGTAATGTTGGATCTTCTTTTTAAATCAAAATCCCTATAGTAAGGCTTCTGACCACTGTCCATGGGTATCGGCACCTGGAAGTATGAATACAAAATCTGAATGTAATTAAACACAAGCTCGAAAACATTACACCTTTTCGTGTAAGCAGTGCTTCCAATAATCTCCAAGATAACTGTAGGCATGCGAAGTTCATTTAAGGGTAGTGTAAGTTCCAATGCTGAGCCAAGGCGCAGAACTTCGGCCAACCTCTTTAAACAACTAACCTGCACAATGACTTTATAATGATCATCATATGTAGTTTTTTTGGACCACGTAAGCTGTGTGACTTGTTCGTTTGGCGTGTTAATCTTGAAGGCACACTCCAGTGTTATTGTGCCGTTGCTTATATTGGTCCTTATCACAGGGGTACCGTCCAGGGTCACAGCGGCAAACACAGACATACCTGCAAAGATAAATGGATATTTTATTACACAATATTTAATTAAATAAGCTGCAATACTGAAGGTGTTCATCTTGAATAACGCACGGTCACTTGTCAGCGTTTATCTATATACCAATCCCTTTGTTTTTATCCGCTGACAAAACTTGAGGGTTTTCTCGAGGATGCCAAATAAATAAGACTTTTATAAGACCGTGGCCGTTTAATCGGCTGTCTGAAAAACATCTTTGTTGGTAACCTATCAAACTTTGTATGATTGTTTGTTTGTTTGATTGGGATTTAACGTCGTACTCAAGGGTATTTCACTTATATGACGACGGATTTGGTTATAGTCACATCTTGTGACTCACTCATATACCTGAGGGTCGACAGACGGACTCGTTCCCGTGAATGATACATCGAAATAGGCGTTAGAAAGCGCACTCGCTAACCACTACGCCACGGCCGCGGGCCAAACTATGTATGAAGATTTAGAATAAAAACAACTAACAGAAGATTTTATCGGATTTTTAATAAATTAATAGTAAACCTCGCTCAGGGAATCTTCGATAAAAACGGTCATTCTTTTATCAGCGGCTACAACCAAAGGATTTGCCATAAGTCATTGATTGTGGAGGGCAGAATAAGCCAAATTAGGAATATATGAAAGTATGCATGAAGAAGTAAAATAAAAACACTCTATCGGACTTAGAATAAACCTCGCTAGGGGAATCCTCTAGAAAAACAGCCATTCTTTTATCAGCGGCTATAACTAAAGGATTTTTAAGTCATTGATTGGGGAGACTATAGTCGCCAAATTAGGAATATATTGAGGGAAGGGGAGGAAATATGTCATTCGATCTACACGGGTTATTGTTTATAGACAGATTAACTGCATGTAAGCTCTCTTGAGCTGAAGTTATTGTTATATGTTACAGACACGCTGATCAAAACAGGAGATGATTCAGACGTCAGCGCCAGTCACCACGTTAGCAATTATCAATTATATGATTGGGTTAGTGAGTGTCAACCACTAAACACACTATATAGCCCTACTAAACAACCGAGGCATGTATGTACGTCAATATAAATCGGGTGTTACCAGATACTAAATTTCCTCGTCGGAAACTGTGTCATTAAGTTAACAAGGTTAGCCTTATGACTAAGTCTTTAAATCAAGGACGGTAACAATTTAACAAACAGTGCTACATGTCGAAATACTTGACCTGTAAACTCAAATTGCGCAGAAAATTTTAAGTTTTAAACCACAGGGGCGTAGTCCATATAACTGTCAATAACAAACGTTCCAGAGATGACAGTACTTATTTTAATTGGATTCATATCGTCAAATGTAAAGTGGGGAACTTTGTAAGAAACATACCCAAATGGCAAGAACGATATATAGGCCTTGAATTTTAGTTTTTTCAGTGTTATACGCCCATTAAGGTGCATGCACCATTTGCCTTATTATAAATTAGTCTAACTTAACTCTATATACCAGTAACACCACACAGAAAGCCAAGAGCGTGTTCACTATTTCGATTCATATTTCGGTGACTTGAGAAATGGTGCCAGAGTTAAACCCGATTTAACCTAGCCATTGGGGAAGGCACCTTTACTACATGTGATGATCATGCATGATATAATTCTCAACCTACATTTATAATTGTATTAAAATGTTACCGTTTTGACTGCACTGTCGTGACATTAAAATGTCAATAGGCCTACATTTTACATAAAGTTCTAGAATACATATAGATTGCAGTGCAAACGAGCAATTCTTTAAAAAAAAAATTAAAAAAATTGTTAGGATCTATGCTTCGACTACGCTTGTGTCTTTTCGCCCTGTAACTGATTTAGAGATGGATCGCATCACAGCAGGCCTATAATTGAACAATTTTAAAATTTATATAATACGATCATGCAGTCAAAACAGTATACCGGGTCTGCGGTTTCATTCCCTATTCGTGTTCATTTTATACACCGCTTTCCTAAGCAAATCAAGAACGCTAGCAATGACACATTTTTATAAATATATATCTACGGTTATACCTACAGGTATACTGGTATCTATGGACGTGGGGTCAATTTCATCTCAAATAACTAAGCTGTCATGTTCTTCTTTCAAACGGTTTAATCCTACTGAACTTCGTACAATGCGTTATTCGTTCGTCTTTGGAATAGCGTTTCTATAACACTGCGTATATATAAGTCGTCCTTACACAAAGGCCACGGATGGAATAATCAATAAATTGAAAAGATTAAGTTAATAAAAGTGTGTTTTATTCATCCGACCCTGTTGGACAGTAGCCAAGAGCATAAAAGCGCAAGCGTATGAGAGGTATAGCTAGTATGGGCAAACCTAGGTTATCTCCCTTTCTAACCAACATCTGTAGAGGTTATTTGACGCCGAGACAAATTAACCTTGTCAGCTTTATCAGGCGTAACGACGAATGGCTCAATTAAGATTGCGTAAATGAAGTTCCCCATTCACTGTTGATATAGGCATCATACAGCATGCAGAAAGTAGGAAACCAGTAACACAAATATAGATCTACACATACAATCGGCTGTCTCGCGAGATTCTCGTTACGATCGGCTGTGACACATGTAGGCTTATAAATATGAATCAAAATCACACAATATGGTCGCCGGAAGCCTATATACATGCGTATGTACACTATCCTCACATTTAAATGAACGTAGCCAATTGAATGTGGCTCAAGAATCCGACAATTTAGCTAACATGTAGGCCTACATGTACATTTCAGAACATTATATTCTGTAAATTCTCAAATGTTTGTTTGTTTGATTGGGGTTTAACGCCGTACTTAAGGTATTTCACTTATATGACGACAGAATGTCCACTTCACACTGAGCCTTGCCTAGTGACGGTGAAAACCGGGAGAAAAACCTCGTAAAAACCACCCCCGCGATTGCCACGAGGCCAAATCGTGTGACACTCATACACACGAGGGTCGACAGACGGACTAGGTTCTGTGAACGGTAAACAGAAGAAGGTTTAGTAAGCGCACAGGCTACCACTAGGGCAGGGTCGCAGGGGCCCAAATCCTGAAATGAGAACTCTGAATTCTGTACACAGAGAGAAATGTGTTTATGATTGGATTCATGTCATTATAGCGACTATTGTACAGCATTCTAGATGATGTACGTAGCACATTCGAGTATTTTCGAGTGTCTGTATATTTCGTTTACATGTGAAGTCACTTTATCGGTGCTAACTGGAAACTTGCGTTGAGAAATAAAAACATGTCAATCCCTTGCAGCCCACTTAGTAGTTACCTACATGTATATATACCAAGGCCGATAATATAATGGGAGAAATTGATGGGTTGGACGCCGGAATAATTATATGGGCAATCATGTATTGCTTATTGGTACAATTAACTTGAAAAAAAAAACAAGAAAAAAGACACAAACGCATTAAAGAGAGAGTTTGTTAACTGATTAATACCCCTTAACACCAGATGTTTAAGTTCATCACTATCAGTGTGTGGGAACGGAAAGGCTTTCTAAGCACCGGATATATGTATTCAGATATTTTCAAATTGTCAACTGGCCTGGATTATATATATCCAGTACAAGAGAGCAAAATAACACATTATTATTGGTAGCTGTAATATCGTCTCTCGTGTTGGACATTGCCACCATTTGCCATGATCAGTTTATTGAAAAATATATTATTTGAGTACCGTAATTAATTCGAGACAAGTTGCTTTCGTTCTGTTTGAGTTTAACGCCGTATATTTCGTTTACATGTGAAGTCGCTTTACCGGTGCTAACTGGAAACTTGCGTAGAGAGATAAAAACATGTCTTGCTTCCACCGGGATTCGGGATCCCTGGCTCTAACCGAAAGCGTAATCAATGCACACGGTATATTTGTTTGTTTGCTTGATTGGGGTTTAACGTCTTACTCAAGGGTATTTCACTTATATGACGACGGATTGTCCACTTCACACTGTTCCTTGCCCAATTATGGTGGAAAACAGGGAGGAAACCTTATAAAACCACCACTGTGATTACCTGAGCCACATCTTGTGACTCACTCATATACCTTAGGGTCGACAGACGGACTCGATCCTGTGAATGGAACATGAAGTAGGCGTAAGAAAGCGCACTCGCTAACCGCTACGTCACAGCCCTTGGTTATAACAAGAAAATAACCAATCAGTATCAAATGGTTTAATCAGTCAAATTCAAATACTGAATAAAATCAGAATTTTTCAAACTAACTTGTAATTCTGCAGATTCAATTGTAAGTGGTTAATGAGGTTGGAATAGAGCTGACAGTGACAAAATTCTCTCAGCTAATCAATCAGATGTGTGTGTAATTTACCTGAACACCACATAGATGTTATTGAATGAGAGAGCTGCACCAAGTCTTTTGAAAGCACTGGGGTGGAGAGCGAAACTGTACAAACGCTTGAGGACTGACTTTGCGTTCACTGGACTCTTCTCTTGTTGCTGTGGAGATAAACAGATAATGATAAATTCATACACTGAACGATTCAATCTTGAAAGTTGAAAACAGTAAAAAAAAGGTTCATGTATCAGATTTGAGAACTAATAAAGGATAATATTAATTTTCTTCATTCAAGAATCATGGTGACATGTATCAAGGACTTAAAAGCTCTTGCATGTAATGAACACATTATTGTAAAAATCTATCCACCATGTAGAAAATTACCTTTTTAGAAGTTTGTTTGATGGACCATTTGAGAAATTCTCTCAAACAGGTAGCACTGAAATCCCTCAGACCCGTGTCCTCCGCTTGAATGACCCCATCCTACAATCAAGAGGACAAATTGACATGGGTAAAAGATACTTTTTGTTTTTAAAACTTTTGATTGATTTTAATAATATTGACTTTTCAACTGAATATAATTCATACCTGAAGCAATTTAAAATAAACTTTTTATAAAGTCATAAAGATTATGGTAAAGTAGCAATGAAAAAAAATATCTGTTTTTTAATATACGTTTTTATACTTTATTTTGTGAGTTCAGATGTACCAAGAAAGATTGTCCAACTCACAAATATGGTGTCCAGTAATGCCATTGTTTCTGGGCTCTCTGCCTTCTTGTTGTTTGTGAACCAATGAATCAACTGCATGGTGAGCGGTTCAAATAACTGTTGGGAGACCTGAATGGAAATTAACATACAACGTTACTGCATGGTGAGAGAGAGGTTCAAATAACTGTTGGGAGACCTGAAGGGAAATTAACATACAACATTACTCCATGGTGAGCGGTTCAAATAACTGTCGGGAGACCTGAAGGGAAATTAACATACAAACTCTTACCTGTTATAAACTTTTATTTTATTATTAACAACTTAGTGATTATCAATCGAGTAAACAATCTAGAAGTTCTAACGAGGCCTTGAGAATTGCTTCTTACTAAAAATTTGGAAAATTTGGATAAAATATATATGTTTATCATGAAACATTGTCAAATTTTATGAAGTTTTTTAAATGGACTCCACATCATTGATCAATGTATGGCATTGTGTACTATGAAGAACACATTACAGGTTAAAAACTCTGTTTCATCAAATTCAGATAGTCCCTTAGAGAGACTACTTTTACATACAATACTTTCATGATAGGACGCAGGATTTCAGCAAATTAATTATTTTTGTCTTTAAATTAAGTTCTAACTAATGGTAATGGATAACACAATCCATTCATCAATTTCCTAAAAATAACTTTTGTTTTTACAAATCAAATACATGGAGTCTCATGTAGACACAAAGTGGGAACATTTCGGCAAATATCTTTAGTAGTAACAACAAGTTAAAACAAACCCTTTCTACATCACAGGCGAGTTTGAGGATGACGGGAAAGAGGCGGCGGTATAGTTTATCCATGGGGAATTTCTCAGTTGTCTCCCCTCGTTGCTCAGCACCTCGTCCTAGCGTATAGAGAACCAGGGAATGAAGCAGTTCACAGGCGGCTACTTTTGTTTGCCTGTCACTCGAGGATGTTGCTAATTCTACAATCAGCGGTAGAAATGGATCTGAAATTTAGAGATGAAAAACAGAATTAGTTCCGAGATGTAATAGATCAGTTGCGTGTTTATTGATCCGATGACTAAACCAGGCCTGCCTACCCTGGAGGAAATTTATGTGTAAGGAAATGATGTTTTAGGCGTATTTTCTCACCATTATGTGTATATTTGTGTTACAGCATTCATTTGGAATTTATGTATGTACCTTCACATCATATTGGTGTATCCAATATAAATTTTGCATACAAAATACTCCAAAATACACCGGGTATGCAGGTCTTCATTAACAGACCACTCTGTTTCTAGGCTCCTTGTTTATTAATCCAAAGCCGATACACTCGCTTCTAATTATTTTCACTTAAATGTAAATCTGCAAAAGTTATACCAAATAAAACTAATTCTTTAAGAGTTGTTTAATGGGATTTAATGAGGATTTTTTCTTGCCACCATTTTTGACAGTCCAAGATAAATTGACATTTTGGCTATGAAATCATTCAGTTTTATTGTGAAATACTTAATAGCCTCCTAGGACAGGTTACCAGTCCAGCACAAGAGGTGCATGATTTGAGACTCTATGCTGTGGTTAATAGATTTCTGATATATAACATACATACCAAAATGTATAACCGGTTTCATATCTATGAACGGCATAAAGAATTTCAGATGAAGAGTTGTGTCCCAAGCTACGGCTTTCTTAGAGATGATTTCCTCGGTGCCCGCCAACAAAGCGTGATTCACACTTCCACCAAGACTCCCCAGGTATCCCATAATTCTCTGTTTGATCAGAGACAGCCCAGTCTCATTACTCCCACTTGAAGCTTGTTTTTGATCCCGAACGAGACGAATGGGTAATTTCTTTCCTTTTCCAGATTTTTTAGCAATCGTCATAACAGCCCCATTACCGCCATCACTTATTTCTGAAATACAGAAAATAAGGGTGAAGCAAATCTTTAAATCTTGCTATTTTGATCTCAGGTATGAATTCAGATCAGGCAGTTAAAGCACAGGCAAGCTATTTTGTTTGTTTTAATGGGGTTTAACATCCTATTAAATGTTGTTTCCCTAACATGACAACAGCTTGTCCACTTCACACTGTGCTGTACTTAAAAAAGGTGGAGCCAGAAGGTAACCTGTTTAAAACCACATCAATGATTGGGGGAGCCACAAAGTGTGACTCGCTCATATACAGGAGGTCACCCCTTTCAGAAAGATCTTATAGGAGTTTTTTTTGTAAGTGATCAGATACACAAAAAACCTTCAAGGGGTATATCCAGGTAAGCCCAGAATGCCCACACACTACTACCCCAGCCGTCAAAGGTCTACATTTGTATTTACCTTGATCAGGTGTTCTCAGGTATGAATCTAGGTAAGGTAGTATGTGTTTATAATGAGGAGTCAACACCGACACAGGTAGCTGATAAGACCAATATTCTAACGCATCCAGTCCCACCGAGGCAAGAGGTACGTAGCTCAGTCCTAGGGTGAATGCCGTCTGAAAAAAGTTAATTGTTAGCAATGTCTTCTAGTTCAATTTGTTTTGTTCATCAAGGCCTGTAGATATAGAACAATGGTGACAAAGAACAAAGAACTGATGATGCTTTTATAAATACTGGAGTATGTGTATCACACAAATAGAATCACATTTTTTTTTATAATTACACTACTTGCAAATTGCTACAATTTTTATTGGATTTTATGGTTTAGTTAAGATAAATTATACCTAATACTACACTATAGTATGTATTGTGTTAAAGAGTTCAACTTTTCATTTGGACTGATTGACAGAATTGTTATGCTGTGCTAAGGGAGTGTATCCAGTTATCGTCTGAGGCTTCAATCGTCGTTTTGAGAAAAAACGACCGATACGGCTCTACA
>JAVFBX010238585.1:0-10517 GCA_034783855.1 Mopalia kennerleyi | reverse complement strand
ATCTACAATAAATATATATTTTTTATACATATATATATATATATATATATATCTTCATTAAATCAACAGTTATCGAATGAACAGCATGTTAACATTTTTGTATTAAAACATACTTAAACTTTACCTGTACATATTATATATACACTTTGCACACCTGCTGGTAATATAAAGCATCAAATGAGTAATCAATAATGTGACCTTTGCTAATTTAAGATTGATATAACTATACAAGGGTAACAGTGGCTAGCCATGTAACTTTGTTAATAACTCAAACTATAATTTTGTTGCTTTTGTTAAAAAACAAATATACCGTGGATAATATCTCCTCCTTTTTTATTCTGCTCTCTCTTTTACTCAAATTTATGTAAATACCATAGTATTAGTCTTATCTTATGTCATGGCACAAAGCCCTATTAAAGAGTCATCAAGCTGTTTCACATTGATAACAGCTGGAGAATTTCTCCCTGACAAATTTGGCTATGATTTTCAGTGTGGTTTGTATTAATCTAAACCAGACTATCATATTTCACTGTCTATAATATCTGTATGTAGCTGCAGCTACTCTGCATATTGAACCAGTAAACAGGGATGGTTATTGGTTGTTTGTATTTCACTTATAGGATGATATTGAACAGCTGTATTGGTCTTGTATTAGGTCTGCCTTTATACTTTGTTCTGGTTCTGCCATAGACTTTTACTGCTCTAAATCTCCAAATATTGCCTTTGACAGAAAATTTTATTACAAGAAATTTCTGTCCAATCTGGGACAACTGATTGGTCTATTAAATTAACCAATAAGTGAAGACATGAATGTTTGAACTGTAAAGTTGGAAATAAATGAAGTTTCTCTAATTATCAGGATCTTGATAACAATGATGTAGTGTAGCCAGATGGACTGCTCATAAAACCCACCAATCAACCTCTTCAAACCGCTCCTGTTAGAGAGGGATGCTAATATTGACTCAAATGTGAAACAGTTCCACTACAAGTACAGCTGTCTGGTTACTCTGACCAGAAATACCTTGTCTCACTTGAGGACAAACTATTTGGCTTCTCAGGTGTTTTATGGTCTGAGCTGAAGCATTGTTTTCAAACCGACATGACACTGAACATAAGGTGAATGTTACAAACACCTTCTACATTTACCAGATCCATTTCTTTTACTTTTTGTTCCTGAATCATTAAAGAGCTAAGATATATTCTTTTTACTATTTTTTTCATATGCTTAATAAAATTTCAAAATCATTAAAGTTCTTTAACATCCAGAACAGGCTCTATTAAGAAAAGATTTTTTCCTTAAAATGTCTTTGTTGAATATTAGGCCTTGGGGAAATAAAAAATTCTACATTAGCAGTATTTTATTTTCTTCCTGAGGCATTATTTTGGTTTTAATAATTTCACACAAGAATTATTATTTTGTGGCTTAAAAATAATTTAGTTTTTGTTTTATTTTATGAGATACGCAGCAGTAATTATTCATCATACATTCAAAATTCTACTTTAGCAGTTTTTTCTTTTCTTTCTAAGGCATTATTTAGAATTAATAATTCACTTGAGAATGGCTTAAAAATACCTTCATAATTCATTCTTTATTTGATGAGATACTCAGCATGAATTTTCATTGTAAGGAAGTTTTAGCTTGGAGTTTTGTAACTGTTCTAGTTAATGTGCTCAGGTGTTCATACATTCTTTTGTCTGAAATAAAGGAAATTGATGTATCTTACAAATAAGGTACTTTCTGTGGGTGGGTGGGTGGGTGGGTGGTATTTTAATTTGCATAATCCAAAGTCAAAGTCCTTTATATTTCAGTCATGTGAGCCAGTGTCTGTGTTTTCTTTATCCTATCAATTTATAGACAAGGTTTCAGTCTACATGTACCTTGTCTTTTGTTTTATCTGCCAAGTGAAGCAAGCTGTGAACCCTTTCCAGCATGACTATTGTTATTTCCTCTTGCTCAGCAGCTAATATTGGCAGTGTTATTACATTCCTTCTAGAGTGTCAGTGTTTATTTTCCGGAATGAAAGAAACTTTGACATTAGCAAGGAGTGCTGTTACATATTGATCTAGCAGATAAACTAATTTATCGTTAATACGTTTCTCTGTTCTGAGTTGTAGCCATCAAAGCATATAGAGGTGGTCACTTGTCAGTTGTGATCCATCCAAATCAGGGAGGTTTTTACAGAGAATCACCATGCAGGGGAGTGTCTACAATATTTTTCCATGTTCCTATCCTGAATTCTCTACCCCATTTTAGCTTGATTTTAGCACAGATATTATGAAAATAGTTGTACATTGTAATTAATTTGGTCTTCTATTACTTTGGGCACCCATACGTTTTCTGGAACCAAATTGATTGTAGAAACTCCTGTGTATGTGTCACATTCACAATCTGTCACACTCATGATCTGTTACACTCATGATCTGTCACACTCATGATCTGTTACACTCACGATCTGTTACACTCATGATCTGTTGGACTCATGATCTGTCACACTCACTATGTGTTACACTCATGATCTGTTACACTCATGATCTGTTACACTCATGATCTGCCACACTCACGATCTGTTACACTCATGATCTGTGACACTCACTATGTGTTCCACTCATAACACACACTCATCAATGCACACTTTCAGCAGTAATCAAACTTTACATCGGTAGTTTTCTTGTTCTCAGGAGAATACTCAATATCCGTGTTTTTGTGGCGTGCTGTAGAGTGGTTTGTGTATAAGGTTTTAGAGATAACAAACAAAACAAAAATGATGGCGTATTTGATTTCTGAGTCATTCATATGCTTCAAATTTGTTTTGGAGATGTTTAAGTAGCTGTTTCCAATGGGTTTTATTCTGTTCATATTGACTGACTTACACATACATATTTAGTAAGCAATGAAATTCACAATATTTATTTAAATTTGATTCAGAGTCAGACACTTTCATCTTGACAACTTTTTGAATGGATTTATATCTTCTTAGTTTTTTCCATTCATATTGATGCAGTAAAAAGCATTCTTTGGAATAGACATGCCATTGACGTGTCTGGCTATTGTTTGGGGTTTTTTTTAGACCAAAAGCATGAACAATCTGAAGATGCCAGATTGAGACGGAGGTAGCATTTATAATTCACTAAGCCTGCAGCCCCATACATCAACTCTATTGACTAGGCTAGAATAGAGCATTATAGAGTCTCGGGCAATGTAAACATGAGAGACAAGCAAAGATTATTAAGAATTTGATAAATACACTATTCTTAGACAGCTTCATAACTGTCTTTCTACATGGAAGAGACTTTCTCAGTGCAAGGTTTTAAATATTTGATATCGGTAGTGTGATTAATCGGTAAGCTTTCTAGTTGCCAAACTTTTGTCAATGTTCTGTCCTATAAAAAGGGGTTCATTATGTGGGATTCATGGCTCCGATAAAACAGTTACCTATATTCTAAGAAATCTGACCTCAATGAAAAGTGTATTATGATAAAACATTGTCCCATACAGATGAGATGAACTACAGTGGCCTTTCTTATAAAGGCCATTGCAAATGTTACAGAACATCCCAAGCACATTATTTTATTATTTACAAAAAGATTATTTGTACAATAAATATTTTGGTTTTATATTTCCCTGTTACTCCCATTTTTCTCTATGATAATAATATAGATATTTATATTTGTACAGTAGTTTTCTGGACTAATGTTGAAGTTTTCATGAAGAAATTTCTTGTAGTACAGTGTAAACACAACCATGATTCAATGGAGTAAGAAAGCTAAACGCGGGATGTAGTAGTGGAAGAAACTCCATTTGTGGCAGTGATTGCCTTCATCTTTAACCACCCTGGGCGTCTCTCAGAAAGGCAGCTACAAAAGACTCGGACAAACGTGTCCCTAAACTGTCTGCTCATGGTACAATAAAGTACAAAGTTAATAGCGTTATTGATAAGCGCCATGATATCGAGAATGTCTCCTAAAGGAGAGTACACGTCATAGTAGAAATTTGGGATAAATATGCTGAGTAGTGTGAGAATGCCTTGTGGGAGTTCTGTCAGTAAGAACAACACGACGATGGCCAGTAACATGCCCGTCGTACGATTGTGCTCTCCATGTTTGTCCGATTCATCTTTACGCCCCTGCGATTTAAGCTTCATTCTGCGTTGGTGTGCTTGGTGCATGGCATGAATGAGTAGGCATGTAAGTATGGTTAACATAGCACAGGGTATGATTTTGATGAGAATGGCTTGTAGCCATGAGTTTGCGGAATAGACACCAGGCTGACCTTCAAAGTCCACAGCCACCTCATAGATGGTACTGTTCCCACTAACTGATGTATTATCGTCGAGCACAATGGGCTCATCATTAATGTAATTCACCATATAGTTAGGCACACAGACTAACGCTGTGCACAGATACACCAAGAGGATACTGATCTTTGCACGTTTTAAACTGCAAAGAATACTACCTTTGGTGGGAAAACAAATATAAAGGTAGCGGAATATAGCCAGCACGATTGTCAGCCAGATGGCGATGGTGTGACAAACTATGGTGAAACTAGCGTGGATAAGCAGCATTACGCACCATCCGTAACTGCGAGTTTTTAGAGCGGGTATGCTGTAATCTCGCATTAGATAGAAATGGATGGCAAAGAAAAAATATGAAGCCATTGTGAGGAGATCCGCCACAGCTAACCATGTAAGGATACAGTTCGTAGAGGAGATCATATTTTTTTGAGTCAGTACAATCACGTTGGCCATGTTAGCAATCAGTCCAAAGACACACACCAACACGCTGGCGTACCCATGAACCTCTGAATACACCATACTGAACTTACAGAGGGAGGAAATCTCAACCGTAGAGTTTTCTGGGGGTAGACACGCCATTTTGTAAGAGGAACAGCTGTATAGTTGAAATGTATCTTCAAATATCTTGTTGAGTGCGTGATGAGGTAACTTCTAGTCTGAGCTTCTCACATTATCCAGCTGATTCAGATGGTGGGACACACGTCTTGTTAAAGTACTGGATTGGAACCATAAGGAAATTCCTCCCAAATCAAGTCATTTCTTCGAATCAATCCTTTGGTGCCACATCACTGACTTCCGCAACACCTCAGTAACTTTTTCAGACACGAAAGCTACTGAAATAAAACAAAAACAAAAAAATGTTAATTCTATATGAATAAAAGGAAATCCTCTTAATGATGTAAAGAGAAATTGCTTTGTGATGAAAATTCTGCTTTGTACATTGTCTATGAAACTAAAAAAATAAACTGTTTGCATATATTATATATTCCTATAGCTCACTTCAAAATACTTTTTTACAGTGTCAATGTTTTTGAAGCCAGTTGTTAGTGATATTAAAGGAAAAAAAATATCTCAAGTTTTTTCTTCTGAAAATTGTATTGATATATCGTAATTTCACTTTTTTTACAGCCAAATAAGCATGTTATTTTATCTCCTATGCATGGCTCTTTAATTAAATTCCATTAAATATTTATGGATTTTCATTCTACAAGATCTTCACAGTACAAATGATTTTTTACAAGTAAATTCTGACAACTTGACATTTTTTGTTTTATGTGATTTTTCTCATGAAGATTTATTTGACCGTATTAACCTTTTTAATTAAACTCGTTTTTTATGTCTTTTAAATGCCTAATTAAGCACCTGTATTATGTTTTGTTTTAAACAAAATAATTGAACATATCAAAATTCCTTTGGAACCTTTTATAAAAAATGTTACCATAAAGTATGGGAATAGATGCGTATAATATAATTGGATGACTGTGTTCATGTTGTGTGATTTACAATGAAATGGATTTTTTTTAGTTTATTATAAAGGTGGATTTTGAAAAGATGGTAAAATCTTTTTCCATTTGCTCTCTCTCATTCAGTTTTTTTAATTATTATTATCTTTCTGAACATGCAGTCATCTTTTTTTCTTACACTTAGAGTGCCTTTCCATGTTATGATAATTTATAGGACTTAATGTTTTATTAAATTCTCCCAATACATTTGAAAAAAATTCCATAACCACATTTTTGTAGAAATTGAGAATTTATCCTTCTCAGAATTGAGTGATTTACGGGCTGCTTTTATAATCAATAGCCCTGTCTTGAATGGTTAGTTCCCAGTTAGAAGCTGAACACATTGAACAATATCACTTAAAGTTTTTGTGTCTCCTCCTCCCCGGTGAATAGAATCTCGCTGGGTTCACTATAGTAATGTTGACGTCATATCTAGATCCTTTATTGTTAGCTGTGTCTTTTGGTTTCTAATCATACATGTATTTAATAATACAGTTAGGGTTTAATTAGTCAGTTACATGCATGTACAATGTATGATTGGGCCAATTCACAAAGGTCACTAGGGCAGAGGAATGGCCTCGAATTCTTCAACTAGAAGGACAATCCTACTAAAATCTGTGTTGTTTTTTTACATGAATGATGGAGCCATTTTTCTTCATAAAAATTGTAAAGAAGATGTAGTTTCCCTTCAGGCCTTGCTTTATAACAATGAAGAAATTAGTCCAAAATTCTAATTAGAAATAGTTAAATTTGAATCTTAAACTTAGTTTTATCAGTTAGCATTATTGCAAGGTCATTCATTACAAGGTGTTGGAGATTCCTAGGGCTGGCTGAATTTGCCAATCTTTAAATACCTATTTGAGACACCTCAGATAAGGCAAATTCTACATTGAAACTTGCTGGTATATGGTTGTGTGGAGAGGTTTCACAAGATGTCAAATAAACAAGATAGCGCCTGTTATTTTATGCATTTAACTGTCTTTTCAAATGTGACTAGGTTCATAATCAGAGGGGCATAAGAAACATAACTATTTACAAGATCATAACTAAATAGATGTAGCTTCTACATGTAGGTCATCAGAAAATTGACATATCTTGTTCTTCTATTGACATAAAAACACTTAAACATGGCGTAAAACACCAATGAATCAATCAATCTATTAACATAACATGGTCTTGAAGGAACAATATAACAATACAGTTGACCTGTGTTATACATTGAATAACATGATATAATAGAAGAGGTGTGAGCATTGTTAAGGTTAGGTCTTTTGATCTAAATGTGATGTGGCTCTTTTATTCTCAGCTTGAAGTCAAAGTTCACTGTATCAATTACATGTATCTTGTAGATGTATCTTAACTTCTTGGGGTTCTGACCCGATCACCCATGGCCACGCCTGGAAAATCATGCGACCGTGGGTCACGTGAAATCCTACATCTAGTGAGAATTTTTTTTTAAAAACCCCCCCTTTTTTTTTTTTTTTTTTAAATTTTGTTTATTATGATTTTGCATAAAACCCACTTCAATATTGATGTCAAGCCGAAAATAGTTGAATTTATCCCATAAAAGTTAATCTTATAGTACATGATGTTTAAGATTTTTTTCAAACCATAATCGCTGTACAGTGTATATAGAATCTGGTGACAAAATTTTAACCTGAAAATAAGTGGTCGCGTGAAATTTTACATTTTTTCCAGGGGTACCAATGGCTGAATTCTTTTAAAGTTTAAAAGCTATGTTGTGTTCTTGTTTCTATATATGCCTTGATGTTATTATACTTATATACCATTAAAAGTGGAATAAAGTTTTCCACAGTAAATTTGAAAGACCATATGATCTGAGATCACATGTGTTTTGTGGTATAACTTTGATATGTAAATGTCATATCCAAAAAGACAGCAATAATATTTATACAATCATATACAGAAAAACTACCAATAAATGACAATACTTATTTTTTTCTGAAAGATATACTTTTTTCTTGAGCCTTGCATGTCTGTCACATTGTTTGTATCTGCTCACATACTGTTTAAAGTAGGGAATAGCATACATGTACATGTATTTAAGGCATCAAAATGATGCCTCTTTTTTTTCCTAGCACTTATTAATGTCATATAAATAAAAAAATTGATTTTGTTTTGTTTAAGATTATAACTTTAGAGAGGAAAACAGTTTTTCTGACGTTATATGAAATCCTTTGCAGAAAACAAAGTAAAGGTAAAACACGATGTACTTTATATATTAGGACTCCTTCATACCAGGTCCCATGTGAGTTTTCTGTTTTATTGGTAAAAGCCATTTTTCAAGAATTCTTATGCTACCTGACATTTCCTTGTTACAAACTCACTAGAAATTTGGTTTATTGGCAGAAGCTTAAATATTTGATGTAATACATATATTTCAGGCTATGTCAGTTTGTCACTTTATAGTTATCTCAAAAATTATTTGAATATGTTACATAACAATACAGAAAGTAAGCACAATGAGTGCCTGGACAAACTATAGTACGATATGTACAGGTATATTTGGTTCATTCTTATCCTGCCGCAGTGAGCTTCCTGTTGTCCTGGTGCTCTCAGGGCAACAGAGCAACAGGAATCTGATCCGTTTTGTGATGTCCTTGTATTGCGTCGTGTGATTCGCACCCATTGAGCCGACAAAGGAGCAAAATAAATTATAAAGTATGAATTTAAAGCCCAATTAAACAAATAAACAAGCCTTTCCTGCTGAAGATAGTTAGACACCACTGACTGACCACACAGTGTAATATCTGTGGTATTGCTCCACACAAGAGAACAAGGGCAGTTCAGAAGATTTACGTTGACCTTGAGACAAGGAAGTGAATCGTTTATGCTTGTATCAAGCCATAACTACATGTATTTCTGTTAGTTTGATTTTTTTCAAATCCTCATAATTGGAAGAAAAAACGGAAAATCTTACAATTATAAAATGTGTAGGAATTTGGCAATAATTATAAGGCCAGGTAAGAAACAAAGTTGCCTGATAATCTGTATATCTGGGTTGTCAAAGTATAAAGTGAAATGTATATTTCTCTTCACCAAGACCTGTAATAGTATAATGACAATCTACAGTTCCTAGTGATTAAGATGAAATGTCGTCGTTCAGATAATTCCTGGCTGTCCTTCAGGACTTAATTTCTATTTGATTAATTTTGATATTAAATATTTATTAAAGATAGTATAGCCTGTCTGGCTATATATCCTCCTTTGATTTAGGATTGACTAGATCGCATTGTGCTCTTTACAATGGTACAAATTTGAAGTTTCTAACATGAATAGTTTTATAGAAATATGCCTTGGAAAATGTTGAGTGTATAATTGAAGTGCCAGAAATAGGCATTGAAAGTTTTGTGAGTTGAATATATCATGATGATAATGGGAAAACTAAACTATATGCTCCAATTTAACGGTTTGTTATTAGAATTTAGAATTATTTTTTTCACCAACATATAGTTTGAATACTTAACTTTTAATCTAAGCAATAAAAATAATTTGGTTCATTTTGACCCAGGGGGGCCAGCAAGAACTTAACTTTAAAAACAGATCCAAAATGTATATATGCTAATCTTTATCAGAGAATTTGGCTGCACCAATTATTAGCTATTGATTTACCCCAGTACTGGTTGTTCAATAACCCCCCACCTAATTAGATCATTTATGTCAATTATTTGGTTAAGAATCTCTGCTTTTAAGTATGTTCCTTATGTCTAGATTTATTGCTGGTAAAGCTTGTACATGTGCTTTGTTAGCCTGTAGTCTATCCTGATTTACATGTACTTGTAAAAATAGTGGATTATTTATCGTGGTTCCAATTGTTACAGCGAGATTTGTTTTTAGATGTCTGATGGATGTTTTAGCAGTATTGTATTTCTAGGAACCACCTCTGGGATAATGTCACACTAAGTAATCTTTCTTGTCTGATTGTCAGTTTTACCAGCTGTTCTCCTTGTTTACACATTCTCTGAGCCCTAGGAACCCCCAGGATCAATTGGGACTTTTAAGATGGCCCTAATGTAAAGTGGTCCACAAAAGGCTCCATCTAGACACGACAGACGAACAGAAAGCTTGTAGCAATTTGTTATTTCAGGAACATTTAAAAAAACAATTATCTGGCTGTAGAGGTTTTAACAAGCTGAAGTGGTTTGTGTATGGCAAAATGAAGGACAGAAACTGTCCATGAACAAACATTTTATCGGTTTCTTGAAAAAAAACTCAGCTGCCAATCAATAGAGAAGGCAGCATGTGGTTGTCGACTGGAGATCTCTACTCTCTCTCAGAAGGTTGTCTTATCTCATGGCTGTTCCAAACTGATAACACACTCCCCATCTCTCTTATACTCGCTTTAAGTATTCCATAAACACACATTATAAAGCCATTAACAACAAGTTAAGTCACAAGCTTAGATTAATCTAGCTGAGTAAATAGTTGCTTAAACCATCTGGTGCATGAATACAATGTAGTTAGTTCCCCTACAGTAAGCCTTTAAAACTGGATAAGATCATCACAAAACTACGGATTCATTTACCAATAAAGTTTAAATATTCAACTTATTGTCAATTTATTGAGCAACACAGCCAATTAGTAAAGTATTTCTAAAAATTAATCTTGAGTACGATGTTAAACCCTTTTCGAAGAAAGAAAACTAAATATTTATCCTATGTAACACATTAAATTAAACTTGTTGTTTTAAAAGAATTTGAGA
>JAVFBX010238574.1:0-10517 GCA_034783855.1 Mopalia kennerleyi | reverse complement strand
GATCTCAGTTGATTTTACGGATTACCAACGTTTGTTAAGGAGTTTGTGAAGATAGTGAGATAGAGCTTTATTTCTAGTCCCAAGATTCAAGTGAAAGAACACATTGGTTAAGACGATCAATATGATGGTAATACTACCACAGGCTACAGCGCTTTTCTGAGAGCACAATTAAGTTCTTTAACCCTACATACTTCAATCACAAGGTGGTTTTTGTATTTGTCTTATGAACACTTAAATAGGTTCGCCGCTTGATTCGGGGTTTATACGGTTGTCCCATACATGTGACGGGCTGAAAGACAAACGAAAATGTAATGAAAGTCAGCCATTATATAACACTGGTAATAAACAATCGTAGCTTAGGATACATGAAGCATATGGCCGTTCTCTGTGTTCATTGACTATTTCTATTCACTTTGACAAAACAAACCCAACAACTAAATAGTCTGCGATTCATAATACCGAAAACACACCACGACAGATTGACCGCCTTCCTTACCCAGATAAAACAAGGAAGGCCCTCGTTATAAACCCGCTCATATGTTATACAGAACAATTTGAGCAGAGTGGTCATATGATGTATGATAGCAACACCGACTATATTATAATAGTTGGATAATTGATTTGTGAATAAAAGCATTCGTGTGCGTCAGTTAACATGCGAGCTGTTGATCATGATGTTAAGAGATACCTTTATATTGCCACCTGGCTAACGTTTATTGTGTATGAGTGGCGTGAAGGAATGGGCGACGAAAATACATTATACATAATTATTTGGGTACATTTGCACCAGCAACTCGCTGAAACACTACAACTAGAGATAACCAAACCATTCGAAATAATTGGCTTGAATGTGAATGGTTAAGGAGATGGTATGGCTACAGTAGAATATATATAAGGGCAAGTGTGTAATGTGACAAACATTCCTTTCAGTATCATTATAAGCATTACAAAGAGTTCCCTGAAGAAAACTTCGCATGGCTTCCATGGAATTGACGCATCGAAATTATAAAGTTGGCAGCAACTGTTACTTTGCTGAGCTACCTTTAGAGCTAACTTTCTATCGCCTTCACATGTTAAAGATAATGGCAGTTCTGCTATGCATTCCATAAGTTATTGGTGGTCAAAATAAAGCCAGTTAATACAAAAAACGGAACGAGAAAATAGTAAGAATGAGAAGTTTAGCTGGTCTCTTCAGGTTGAGCAAAATACATACTAGTATTTTCCTATATGAGGCACATAGGCAAACACAATAGGTCAGGAAGATTAACAAAGAAAGATTGCTGTGGAAACATAGGACGGTGGAAAACAATAAATTAATGTGGAAATTACTGACGTGTTTATAACAGTAGCAGCGTTTTGGCGTTGATAAATCTACTAAGAGAGGTCGACAGGATGAAGCCACCTAGCGGACAAACATTTTAAAATAGGACTCTAATAATTGTCTTATCAGATGCTAGGCAGATATTGGTTTGGCCTAATTTCACATGACGGATTTTCAGTCCTTTAGGCGCCATACTTCAGAGGTTCTGGTGCAATCTTATAGTACATCTTGAAACCTATAATAACGTGTCAGCCATTTGTATTAAAACGACAAGATTCAATCTAATGCATTCCCGCCGTACACTTGTAAAATGGACCTTCATAAAACAAAACTATGCCAGGTTCATAAAAGCATGTTAATGTTTACATTTAAGTCAGATATTAGCATTGCTACTCTAACCACATTTTCATTCTAACAAAAATCTCAATTACTAGTAGTCCGTGTATAGTGCTGTAAAGCTAACATTAAGATGGGTAAGGAGACACCTCAATTTCAACATTTACTTTCATTTTCGTACTTTATTCGTTGTCATTGTTATTTTATTATTGACCTATTTATGAATCCAGTATTAGATAAAACAAATACTTTAAAATGTGTTTTGTCATCTCAGACTTAACTTAATTAGCCGAATGGATATCGAGAGTGTATTACATATCTTGTCATGTAGACTGTGCTTGGTGCTAAAAGAACTTTAATTGTCCAACAGACCACAGCCCCCCTCATGTCAGTGGTAATTTTATGTAGGCACATACCCCCGTCATGTATTTAAAATACTAGCCAACGTTTTTTCATTTCATTTCGATGTTTCAGCTTTTTTTGGAATCGTTTAGAACCATATAGCGTATATTTAAGTACATTCTGGTGTGAACTCTTCAAATTTAAGCAATTCACAGACGTTTCTCTAAACATCTCTTAACCAAAACACATTTGTTAACCATTGCTATACGATAAGAGAAAACGATCCCCATGGATACGTTGTTCATATGTTATCATTTCGTGAAAGAAAAACGTTTCTTAACTTTTTGTTTTAAATATTTTGTATGTTTTTGTAGTCGTGTCACGTCTATTATAATAGCGGAGATAAGTCTGATTATTCTCACCAATTAAGATGATTTTTTTTCAAATTATTACGTACGAGTTCTAACCTAAGGTGTACAGTCTCAAGAGAAAGAGAAATACCATGAATAATGCATGAGATGACAAACATAACACGCAAGGCCAATATTGTTACCAAGTGGTGTGTCTATCGGGTGAAAAATTCGTGGTGACTTTCATTCCACTATCAAATTATCTCATATTTGATTTTACACAGCGAAACAAAATGGCAGTCACCAACCATCAATTGGCCAATATTAAGAAAAGCCCTCAAACACTTACGTTAAGACCAATGATTCGGATTGCCGTGTTCAATATCAAATTACCAGTACTCTAGACCGTACATTTGATGAAATCGCTTGCCAGGATGCAAGGATCTAATATTTATTGATCTAGTCTACCTCTAACGAACTAATGACTTACCTTTTATTGACAAGTGTGATATGGATCTGAATGAAACCATTGTCAAATTAACGTTTTGTGAAATTTGTCCGTCACCTTGATAGGATCAATCTTAAAATGTTGACAGGACTAAGGTGAATAACTTATGAAATTGGAGCACAAGTGGTTTTATTGCGATCCAGTTTGGACGTTAGTTGTTCTCAATAAACGATGAAATGTACAGTCAACCATACAACATATTCTGGAGATGATTGGAACAAAACTCTAATGGCGGTAAAGATATGCAGTTTCTATTATCTTGAAACGAAACAAACACAGCCTATCACATATACCTTACAAAAAATAGACAATGATCAAACGAACTCACTTAATAAAGATATTTTTTATAAACAGTGCTAACCTAGTGAACTTAATTTGAAGAAGTTGAAAATAAGCTCCGTTATCTGTAAAGTTAAGCTTTTTTGTAATTTTTTGACACATTTACTGTTTTTATCGTTAGGACATTCCTAGTTCAATGATTTAACACAATTCCTGTTTAATGTGAACCAATAACAGTAGTATACGTGTGACAGTTATATGTTTAATCTCAACGAAAATTAGAATGACAATTCTATTGAAAAACTACGCCAAGGCAGCCATTTTATTTTGCGCAATTTGATGAAATGCAATCCCAGCCTATGACATCCTAATAGGTTTCAAGTTAATCCGTGAATTTGATCTCAAGTTATCATGTTCACAATACTTAGGCGAGAATATTGTAAAATTATGCAATGACGGCCATTTTGTTTTTGTCTCAATAGTAATAGGTTTTAATAGTTTCAAGTTAATCAGTGAATTTTTTTCAGAGGAATGGTGTTCACAACAGATACAGATATGAATATTCGGGAATTATGCAATGACGGCCATTTGAATTTACAGCATTTGATGAAACTCCATCCCATCTGTTGGCCTAATAGGAGGAGGCTATATTTCAAGTTGCAAGTCAATCAGTGAATTTGTTAGTTTTCGTGTTCACAAGTAATACAGACATGAATATCGTAAAATAATGCAATGGCGACCATTGTGTTTTACGGAACATTGTGAAAATCAATCCCATAGACTGCCTTAAAGACAGGAAGCCATATTCAAAGTTTGTCGTTAATCCACAAATGTATTCTCTAGCATTATATTTTGTTTTACGAAATTTGGTGAGATGCAACCCATCAGTCGTCATAATAGGAGGACGTTAATCAGTTTTTTGAATTTGTTTTCAATCTAGCGTGTTTACAAACTTTTTTGAAGGTCGGACGTGTAGTAGCATTTCTAAGTCCCCCGCCCCCAGCTATAGTAGTGGTGGACAAAAAGACAAAAACATATCTGGCGGTAAAACAAACATTCAGTTGATAACAAATATAGGATGTGGGTCAATGTCACGACCAACTACTGTCCATATCCGTATATACTAACTTTAACACGTACTATTTTATTTAACTGTTATTTGAAGAAAAATATTGCATTGGACACTAAAATAGATCCTTGGACGTTCATCTATCGATTGTGATATATAGGCTTTGGGTAGACTGCAGTCCGACTTCAATCCCCAACAATCTCTGATACCGGGGCGTTTTGTTCAACAACAGTGTGCTGAGATCTTTCAACTGAGGGTATTGTTTAAAGCATTTCAAAAACTACATCTAGATACAAACAATCAAGTTTGACATTTTCACATTATATATGAAATTACAGATTTCTTTTTGTCACACTGAGCTAAAAAAACAAAACAGGTTCCGGAAGGTTTCTGTACTTAAACTCGATAAAATATCTGGCCCATTTACTCGAGCATGTTTTAAAAGTAAGATAATGAGACCACATTGGCCACTAACGAGATGGCGAGACGTATAGAGAACAGGATATTAAAACCTTTTTTTGGACAATTATATACAGCCAATTTGTATGGATTTGTTGTCGTATGCCAATGGATGGGTCACTTATCGGCAGCCAACACAAGTTTGGAAATGAGGCAATAATGGCTTTGTTGAAAATGAGACGAAACTAGCAAAATGAGTGAGACTGGTTACACTGTGTTAGGGAAGGCTGTTATCATAGTTTCACAGCTTACAATGATTCGTAAAAGAGTTGATAACTCTGCATACAGACACACAGATGTTAATTCTGTTATCCAATACTAAAACTTAATATTATTAGTAACGATAACAAAGTGGGTTACGGACAGCTGTTAGGGATTGATATGAATACAATATACAAGACCGTGATTTTTGATTGGGAATGGATGAGGACATTAAATAACTCCAGGTACAATAGATCGTACCAGAAGCTTGATAATACAAATATAATACAGCGATGGCCAGACGAATAGTTCGCTAAGGAGTTTTACTGGAGGGTCCGCGGACTTGTCCCAGTGGTTAGCGTATTGGACTGCTGACCCCCTATCGATGTACCGCTCATACTTCACGTGTACGATCGAGAACAACAGATGACACGAGGCGACTCCGGCAATTTAAGTAGGAAATATATCCTGGAGTTTGACGAATGCGTAGTTCACTCGTCTGTGGAATTATACTGTAGAGGTTTTACCAGTTTTGATGGGTTGAATTGTGTAGCTATGTGTTATTCTCTAGAAGCACACTCGTTGTAATCTTGTAAACATCGTGGATCCTGAAAGCATATTGAAGTGAGCTGTTTGTGTCGCCCTGGGAATCAACTGGACATTTTCAAACAGCTTAAATAATGTAATAAGCACTCAAAAACAACTTCACATGCAAACACTTTTTTCGGCCATTTACCAGTAACCGTATCAGAGGGTATACGTAGGTGTTAAAAGGACATAACAGGGGATCAGTAGATTTTTCGGATCACCAAGGCTGGTTTAGGAGTTTGTGAAGATAGTTAGATATAGCTTTATTTCTAGCCCCAAGCTTCAATTGAAATAACGCATTGGTTAAGACGATCAACATGATAGTAATACTACCACAGGACACAGAGCTTATCTGAGAGTCATCCAACAACAATGTACAATTCCTTTAATGTTTAAAACGAATGTTACCATGACAGTAAATTGTATGATTAATAATTCGCACGAACCCTACAGGCTTCCATCGCAAGGTGCCTTTTTTGTATTTGTCTTTTAAACACTTAAATATTATCCCCGCTTGATTGGGGTTTTATACAGCGTCTGGCTAGATTGAATGTTAGTGATCTACCGTAGAGCTAGACTGCTGTACCGTATCAGACGGGTGCAGTTCTAATGTATTAAAATATTGTCTAGAAAAACAGCGTTTTTAATAACCCCTAAGTGTCATCGATAAATTAAAATTAGGTAGACATTAGAGACTTTCTGATATTGAATTGTAGTTAAATTTTACTTTTGTTCAGAACACTTAAACATTTCTCAACAAACTGATCGATGGGCTTGTTTAACAAAAGTACAGCCAACGACACTAAATAACGAACATTCTATAAATTTAATTCGCCGAAAATATTTGGGGCGAAATGAAAGAGTATCATTCGCTATCACGTGGTTAAGTTAATGACAGTACTGCGATGCATTCCATGAGATAATGGAGGACAAAATAAAGCAAAAAAAAATCCAATAGTGGTTTAAAAAAAAAAAACAAGAATGAGAAAAGAGCAAAAAGAGAAGTTTAGTTGATCTCTAGGATTGACCAAAATTTATAATAGTGTTGTGCTTGGAGCATTAAAACCCTCCAATGTCTGGCTTGCAGATTCCAACTGAACAGTAAGAGATTTTCGCAAGATACTTCTATGTGGAAAACAGGTTTATTACCTTCCTTTTTTCATTTTATTATATCACTTATTGGTAAAGATATTCTGTCCCAAACTTTAATTAGTTTACTATCTTTAAATACAGATCACTGCAATCTACGATAAATACACTCAAGTTTATCTCTGCCCTCTGGCCATGGGGTGAGATGGCCGTATGGTGATGTCTTGAATATCACCATACTTTTCCACACTTACAGCCGGTAGTACCTCGTACCAGGAGGGGATTAGACTTTCGACCAGATCCACCCTCCGAATGTGGCAAATAGGCAAACATAAAAGGTCATGAAGATTAACAAAGAGACATTGGTGTGGAAAAATATGACGGTAAAACCGATAAATTAATATGAAAGTAACTAACGTGTTTAGAACAGGAATTGCTTATTAGCCTGAAGAAATTCTACGGAGAGAGGTTGACAAGGCGAAACCACTTAGCTGACAACCATTTTAAAAATAGGAAACTCATAATTGCTTTTAAAGATGCAAGGCAGATATTGTTCTGGCCTAATTTCACATAAAGTGCTTTCCGCCCTCAAGGCACCTAGTGCAATCTTATAGCACATCTTGAAACCGATAATAATATGTCCGCAATTTGTATTAAAACGTCAAGATCAAATCTAATGCATTCTCGTCCTACAGCTTCAATGATCAGTTGTAAAATGAACGTTCATCTAACAAAACTATAGCAGGTTTATTAAGGCATGATAATGCCATCGCTTAAGGTAGTTATTAGCATTATTACTGATTACATTTTCATTTCAATTAGTAGTTATTTATGTCTAGTGCTATTAAAATTTATAGTCATCAGATGTGAAAGTAAATCCTAGCCAACAGCACTCATAATTCAGTCTTGTAGTCCTATAGTAAGCATCTAACCCAAGGCTCTTTCATCTATATCCAGTGATTTGATGGCATCTATTAAACTACTCTCCATATATATACAATTATTAATCAACATTCAAAGATGACATTTGAAGTTTGTCACCTCACTTTTATGCCATACTTCGGGCTATTGTAGGAATACGATTGGTTACTCAGTCGTTTTCAACATATAGTTTCAGTTTCGTTTTTATCCGTTTCATAATTTCTCTTCACGGAACTGAACGGTATGATATAGGTTATGCATTAAACAATGTATTTATCTTACACATCACATACTAAGACTTTCTTCATTTTAACTTGTATATTTAAATGGGGGACTGCATAAGGGGGCTGTATTATTACAAACCGTATAATGTTGTCTTTACAAAGCACAATAGAGAGAATAATTGACCACAAGACCAGATTGATCTAATTGAAGGTCTTAACTCAAATTTACCAGACGGCCCACAGATTGACAGAAATCTGTGTATATTTCAATATCCAAAGTATTTAGGGAGCCAACATCTACACATCATCTAAAACAAAACACTTCATAGATGTTCAACATTACAAAACCTTCATGCTACCTCATATTTTTCTTTGTGCGTGAAAGTTATACGAAATATTTTGTGTGTGTTTATAATCGCGTCATTTCTATTAAAACGGCGGAGAGAAGTCTGCTCATTCTCAGCAATTAACAAGATTTGTTTCAAATTATTACGGACGAGCTTACACTTAGGGTGTAAAGGCTTCGACGAGAATGATATTGTGAATAATTCATCAGATGCCAAACATAACATGCAAGGCTAAGGCTGTTACTAGGTTGTGCGTTTATCGGGTGAAAAATTCATGATCACTTTAGTTCACTATCAAATTGCTATCTTATATTCGATTTGACACAGCCAAGCAAAATGGCCATCGCTAACCACCAAATGGACAATATTACATGTAGGACAAAGCCCCCGAACACTTTAATACTTTAAGACCAATGATTCGGTTATGCTTTGTAGTAAAGCGATACGGTCTTTAATATCAAATTACCAGTACTCTAGTCTCTAGACTTTACATTTGATGAAATCACTTGCCAGGATACAAGGATCGAAGTTTTATTTATCTAAATAATTTTTACTGAACGTATAGCTTAATGTTTATTGTATTTACAGTTTTGATAGTGATACCCGATTTGAAGGAACCCTAATCAATTTCAAATTTTTTGAAATCTGTCTTGATAGAATCGATCTTAAAATGTGGACAGGACTAGCATAAATAACGTATGAAAACGGAGCATAAGTGATATTATTTCGACGTTTGTGGGTCTCAGTAAGCAATCGGATGTGCAGTCAACCATACAATACAATCTACAGCTCTTTGATACTCTACTCTATAGTAGACAAAGGTATGCAGTTTCCATTCGGATGAAAGAAAAAAACAACATATTACGCAAAAGTTGACAAACATAGCCTGCCAAAATGAGACATTGTCCAAGTTCAATCACTTGATAAAGCTATGTCATAAATAGTGCTAGCAGCATGGATATTTTGTAAAGGAAGTATCAAACTGACCCAGGGATGTTTATCGGCAGACGATAACGTGCAATGAAAACTTTATAACAATATCTGTGGAAAAAAATCTCCACTCGATAAATGCATGAAAGTAACGAATATCCAATCATTTATATTAAAAAAAAGATTGTGATATTGATAATATGTGGTGTCTCTTTGTACAACCCTTATTTTGGTTCCCAGATATTGGTTATATCCGTTTTTGTCACATCCCCCAAAGTGAACATGGTTTTACTTGTGAAAAAATAATGTTGCTCCTCCGCTGATGCCAATTTGTTTTTATTATCAATTGAATTTGACAGCTCTTCGATCCACTTGATGAGGTTAAACAATTACATTTAAATTGAGTTCAGTAATGGACATGTTTAATGTATCCATATTGACAGTGGATGTACAGTAATTTATATTTATTAATATTAATAAACTTAATTAAAATTAAAATGATAAAGAGTTTTGTATTAAAGTTATAATGACAAACAAACCGTTGTTATGGTTTGGGCTTTCTATGTCAATACTTTAACCTAAGTCCAGATCAATGTGAACCAAAAATCTATCTGACGGCAAAACAAATATTCAGGTGACATCAAACATATGAAGTGTGTGTCAATTTCACGACAAGCTGCTGTCTAGATCCGTATGCACTTTTACGCACAGTATTTTGTTAAATTATGCATAGAAGCAGAATCTGGTACGCTTCAACAAAAATGGATCCTTGGACGAGAGCCTGATGGTGAGCATCAGATCGATTTAGATATAGAGGCTTTTGATAGACTGCAGTCCGAATTACATTCCAAGGAGAGACCAACAATATCTGATACCGGAAAGTTTTATCCAACATCAGTGTGCTGAAAAGTTGACGGTTGTGTTTACATACACATGTCAAATGTTACCTATCTACACGACATATGTCATTATAGAATTGTAGGCTGTATGCTGCATGCTGGCATGTACAGGTTCTCCTACAAAACAGGAAATTGAGACAGATTACAGAAGGAATTTGATTATAAACGGAAGCGGGCTGACCTCCACGCCTTACATACAGCCCGTCTGGTCATAAACCAGGACCATTTTGAATGTCTAAATGTAGTGATATTCGTTAAAACAGCGACAACTGTGTGGTCGTAGGCCAAAAAAATTACAACTGTATCAATACACCAGGACTATGCTATGGTGTCTTTCAGTTGTAGATCAATCCAATTCACATATTAAAGATACCAGAATTACCCCAATCAAACAAAGAAAGACATTATAAAAACACTAACAAGTTTGATCATTCCAAAAAAAAAAAAAATCATTTTTATGATGACCTTCATTACATATTTCAAATTTGTATGCACCTGTTTTTTTGTTGAGTGTGGAGCGCCTTCGTGACTTCCTTATAAGACAGTAATGACGCCGGTTTATCCCAAAGTGTACGTTTTAAAGCTAGATGGTACTGACGGTACGCGTTGAACACACAGAATTAGTGCGTCTGTACACGTAACTGTGACTATTAG
>JAVFBX010238563.1:0-10517 GCA_034783855.1 Mopalia kennerleyi | reverse complement strand
CCTGATGTTGTGATATGTCACTAGCTCATAACAAGATCAGCGAAGTGTGTAATTCCCTGGACTTTCCTGTAGAGTTTCAATCGATTCGCTGTCAAACTGTCAAAACCGATGGCACATCCGGACACCGACCTTCGAAACTCTCCCAACGATGTACTTGTCCTTATAGATTTCAGTGTTTAGACATTATACCATAGATAGGTACATGCAGCTTGTACTGATAGGCGTTGAACACCAATTACTATGCACTTCGAATATCCAAATATTAATAAAGGCGAAATGACAGGCTGGTTTGTTAAGGACATATCCACATTTATATTCAAAAGCCGAGGGCACTGCACATTAAATTGTCTATAGATTGTCGTTTGAATAAGTTATATGAGAAAATTAATTCTCAAAATTAAAAAAAAAAATTCCATTGTAATTTGTCAACCTTTAAGTTTCAACAGTTAGATATTTCTTTTAGCAACAACAACAACAATAAACGCAACACAAAATCCTGCGCTAGGCCATATATTGATTACAGTCCTCATGGGTCGATCAAAGAACTGCCTTTTTTACTAGTACTTTTTTAAAGCGGACATAAAGTTTCCTTCCGAACCAGCAATGGACAACCTGGACATTAATGAACTGCTTCAGCCACTTCTGTCTCTATGAGTACTGATAATTACCATCTGAACAGGTCAATTCACAAACGATTAGACAATTTCGGAGACGTCAACCTGATGTTTTGTCTCCTGGTCAAACCAAGAAAAGATTTCCCGTGCAATTACAAATCATCAGCATCTTTTAAACATAAAAACAATTAAAGAACGAAAGACAGACCCACTTGAAAACCAGCTTCCATCAAACAAATAATCAGGTTGTATTTAAAACACAATTAAAAACCAATAATCGTTAGCTATTGTATATCAACAGCAGCCCTAGATCTATCTGTTTCTATAAAATCATCAAGGAATACGCAGAATGTTGTATATCAAGTTTATTAGTTTATTGATACCAATGCCAAAGACATTGGAGTTTGTTTCTATATACTTTCAATACAAGTAAATATTTTGAGCAAAATCGACGCCTTTACATTTCTTTTCAACGAACTACACACAATTAAGGAGTAAATTTCCAAGTACTTTTAACGAATCACGTGGCTTTAATAGGAAAGGAATCTCCATCTGCATGCAGGAATCAAACTATCTCTCGATCCATCTAGTATATACTGGTCATACGATATAGATACAGGAACACTATTTATTTTTGTGTAGTTCGGCACCTGGTGGTGATACACTTACACATCATATACATGTTTACTCTTGTATGTAAGTGCTTAATATGTTCTTCGCAAAAATGATAAAAAGGCCCAACGTAAGTTGTGAACTGTTTAGTTTTAACGTTTAAAATATATTTGTTCTCATATGAAAATATTTCTTTCAACACCATCAACATCAAATGCACCATACATCCTGTGATCACTGATCAAAGCTCTAGTTAATATATTGATCCCAATCCTCATGGGTCGATCAACGGACAGTGCACAAAATCTTGCTTTCCTGCCAAACAAGCAATGGACACTCTATGAACAAATGAACTGATTAAGCCACTCCAGTCTCTGTGGCAGTCACTGGTTACTCCCTAAACGGGTCACATCACGGGCGAAAAGATGAATCCGGAATCGTTGACTTCGTTTATATTGGCTTCAAAGAGCGGAAACTAACACGTTGGCTCGTTATCAACTAAACCACGCAAAGACTTCAAGTAGAATTAGAAATCCTCATTTTTTTTGAAACTAGCAAAAACTAGCAAAAACAAAGACAAACAAAAAAAGAACAGGAAACCAACAACAAACAGAGGATAAACAAATACTCTTTTTTACGAGTGTATATCGATAGTGTTAAATTGATTATTCACGTAATTCACAGTTTCTATACAAACATCAAGCAAAAGGCAGATCGATATATATCAGGTTAAATAGTTGACTCATAGCAATGCCAAAGACATGTGAATGTATATATGCTTTAAACCATTTTCCAGTAAATATGTTTTGCAAAATTCTTTACATTTCTTTTTAAGAGACAACACAAAATTAGGAGCGCAAACTTCTAAATACTTAAAACGAATCATATGCAGTCTTAATGAGAAACGCATCTTTGTCTGTATGCAGGAATCAAACTATCTCAAGCGAGCTAGATATATAATGGTCATGATGAGTTTGATGTTTCAGTCTCCCAAACCATCAACAGACTGATGTAAAATACATTGATATTTTACGGATCCGAGGACATCAGGGTGTAGATGTAGTAACATCACAGTACAATTTACTCGCCCCACATTTAACGATAGGTTAAATAATGTTTAGTCGATTGGCTTGGCAAGTATACTCAATCAGAGTTTTCTTCTTGTGTTTTTAGTCAGGACCTAATACGCTTGATTCATGTGCAATACAATTGCAAATAGTGAACCCCAACTAAAGCCGTTAGTCAAATATGATCTGAAAGAAAGTTTCAGCGAGTACGCCCTTTACCTTGTCACTTCTGCTACAGAGTTAATCAGTCTAAGCATCAGTGTAACCAGTATCTCCTCGGATATGGTACAAGGGGTCTTCGTGGGAGCTTATGTCCCCCAAACAGTGGCTTACAAACACAGCGAATGAAGGGCAACAATGGCACGACAAAAGACAAACATAAGGCTCAACAACAAGGAACAACAAGAACACGTGTGTATAAAATTCACTGTACCTGAAACCAAAATAGGCGGGAGATATGCCAAACAGTGGAAAGACACCCTAACAGACTCGAACTGAATCATGTACAAAATTACATCATTGTGTATGTCACAGATTTCATTCTGATCTGTCCGTTTGTCGAAAGGAAATTTGATTCTTGTTAGCTTTTGATGCCATTAACTGTAGGTTTGATGTAGGTTAAGTTAATGTTTGTTATCACATTAGTTTGCTGAATTTCCAATTAAAGGAAATCTTTTGATATCGATGCGCCGTGAATTGAAATTATAAGCAACAAACACACAATCACCTGTTTACACACAGAGACTCAAAAACGCTCTTTTCGTCTCATTGATTTGATCCTAAGATTGTAACATATATCATCTTTTAAAGTTTGTGCCTATGTTTCAATTGTATGAAATATTTTAGCCGTTTTATCTTATAGTCAAGTACAAACTATATTGCTGCCATGTCATCGTCCATTTTCTATGCATTTCTTGGCAAATTGGACAAACCAAGATCATATATCACAGCCCCGCTTTATGAAGTAAAATAGAAAACATCGCAATGTATACGAGTGTTTCAATTATAACATTAACGTTATCCATTACTTAGGTAACTGAGATCAGTGCCAAGGGCATGTGGATATTATAGTGCACATTGTGAACAATTTTCTGGATGGTAAGAGTAAGTATCTTCGGATCGATGTTTGTACATAACATTTTAGCAAATCATACAAAAGAGGGTTAAATGCCAGCAATTCTATCAGATAAAATCCCCAGTGGTCGAAATGAGAAGCGATTCTTTATCCTAGCATTTTTGTCTCTGGAATTTAACAAACCATGTGACAGAAAACCGTTTCTATGTTGCTGGTCATAATTTAATACCTTCACTTTTATTTCTGAAAATATTCTGACTTCTACAAAATTGTATTAGCTCAGATGCAATTCCAAGTACATCAACGTAATGGACTGGCTTAATGGATTTCAGAAAAACCAATCGTGTCGATGCATATAAATCTTGACTGACACTATTGACTTTATGTATATAAATCTAGATTCTCACGTTGTTTTATAACTGAAGACCCGCATCTAGGAATCAACGGAAATAAATTAGTCCGCAATCGTTGTGGGACTTTGGACGAAGGACAGCGGGCTGTTGAATGAAACTTCTTCAGATCTCAGGGCTACGGCAATACCGCTATGGAATCAATGGTTCTGGCCGCAACGAAAACAATAAAGCCAACACCATATCCTTCTGTTGAGATATCGACCACAATCGTTATGGGTCGATCAACGAAGTGTTTAATTTACAAGAACTTGTTTACAACGGGAAATTTAGTTTCCTGTTCGACAGGCAATGGCCACCTTGGACACAAATGAACTGATTTAACCACTCTGCATCTATTGGTACCGATGATTAGCCCCTGAACGGGTCACTTCACGGGCAAGAAGATGAATCCAAAGCCGTTGAATGTATTTACATTGGTTGCAAAGAGGTCAATCTGAAGTCTTTACTCATTATCAAATTCCAGGAAGGATTTTCAGTAAAGCTAGAAATCCGCAATATTGGTGGAACATTATTAAACAGCAAACAACACAAAAAAATCTATACACTCTTCCATCACAAAAAAAAGAAACAACAACAGACAAATGGAACAAAGCAATTGAAAAAATAAAATAATAACGAATCCTGATCGAGAATATGTAAAACAGTGTTAACTTGAAGATCTACGAGACTAAATATCTAACAGTTTCCTGAAATAATCAGCTGACAGCGGGTTCTTTTACATTATGAACGGTGCTTCAGTCGAGTGATGCATTATCGATTTCTTCTCCATAGCTTGCAGCTAAAGATACAAACGCAGGTAAATTAACTATAGAATCCGTGTGGTTGAAATAAGCAGTGAGATAATTTAAGCCTAGTTTTGATTTTGGAACTTAACAAGTCATGTTAAACAGTTTTGAGATAGAACAGTGTTTGGACATTATTCTCACAATTAAGTATTTTAAAACTTTATCAAAAGACAAATTTGTTTGATCTGAAATCCAGTTCCAACTACGTCAACATAGTGGACTGGCTTAATGGTGGTTTGCAAAACTAATCGTGTCGATGAATATAAATCTTTACTGTAACTGTTGACCGTGTGTATATAAATCTACATTCTCAAAAGATTTCTCTAACTGAAGATCCACATCTAGGAATCAACTGATCTAAATTAGTCCATAACCGTAGTGGGAATTTCGCCAAAACGAGAGCGGGCAGTTGGATAAATCTCAGAGCTACGGCATTGCCAAACTGAATGATGCTGTCTCATTGCCGTTTATTGTCGGTAATGTTGAGGGCGAGATCATTGGCTCATTTGGATTGTCATGCCGGGCGTGCCCTACAAAGTAGGAACAGCCTTAAGCGCGACTTAAAATGTTAAACAGAAAAGTTGTTAACAAGATCTTACGCCAAGGGTTCAGTTGGCCATTAGACTGGGGATTGGTCCACTGTTATTCTGATAAGAATTGGAGTCTAGATAGGGGCTGTTTGTGGACAGGCCTACAGAGGATTGTTGAACAAGAACATCAGGCAAACCAGGCGTCTTGGTTTACCTAAAGCTGCTCATATACTAATTTGATTAGTTCTGTTAGAAGGAGGGCATCACCGTGCTTAATGGTTACAAGAGGAAAGTCACTACAGAGTTAGACTTATTCCAAGTCAATATTTCAAACGCAAGTCAGCATGCAATGATTTGGGTAAAGTAGTTGAATATAGCAGAATAGAGTGAAGAAAACTTTAAGACTTCGACGTCATGCTTAAAGGGTGTCATTCAGTCCCCTGCCGCAAAATGTCTAACAAAATACTAAATTGGGAAATGTTTAATTCTGTTGGAACTTCTAAAACCAAGTTTCAAACAAAACATCCTTCCAATAAATGAGAATAATATTTCTAGTTGCACTGGATCAATGTTACTTTGGCAAAAATCTTTTACAACAAAATGACATAGAAATAAGTGGTGATTGTTTTCCAGCCATGTTGTCGTTATTTAATGCATAGTTGACACATCGATACCTTCCAAAACTTCCAGGGTTTGACAAAATACGATTGTTGCTGGATCTTTTTTGTATAAAATGAAAGTCTCCCCTTTGGAGAAAGAGCTAAAATATCGCTTTCTAAGAATATAAATTGTAATATTTTGCCTTTCACAGTGCATTCAAATGATTTGTATTTACTCCAGTTCCGTCTGAAGTTTATAATACCCGATTGCCTCATCTAAGATATGGACTACAGAGACAATTACTGACCTTGCTATCTGTTTACTCACTTCATGACTGTCATGATTCTGCCAATGTCGTTCACCTCTCCGTCTATTTACCAAAATACAGTATTGCAGATGTTATATTAAATTATTTCCAAGTGATAACACTCGGCAGTGGTGACAGGTTTTAGCATTTTGACATGTGTTCTCATTTCTTCAAGACATAATTGGAACAGTTTTCATTGGCAAACAACCAATCTAAATTCTGTCACGAAACACCTCTATCGACAACCAACAAGCATGACGCTATTGTCAGCCTGTGGGGTCAAGGTTTCCTGGGCAAGGAAACTGTATATCGACATGTTGCCTGCGTGGACAAATACTGCAGTAGTTGTGTTAGATTCATTTTTATTAACGCATTGTGACGGATTTTCTTTATGCCACAAACCACCCAAAGAACACAAATCGATTGATTTGTCTACAAATGTAGCTTTTAGAAAATTTAAATATATTCATTGATATTTATTCAAAATAAGGAGTTATTGAAAATATAAAAACCATTGAAGCAATGACACCTGATAGATGATTCAATATTATTCATGTTCCGATTCCCGGATTAAGTGCAGAATTGAATAACGGCTCTTCCGGGTGTGTGTCGCGTGGAGTCTATATTTCAAAATTCCGTGCTAGAGCTTTCCCAAAATCACATTTGTGGCAATCAGCTGCTTTGTGTGGGAGTATAGTCATTGATTGCTTGGATAAGTGTAGATGACGTATTATCCGGCTGTGATTAGGCTCAACTTCCTGCCCACATATAACTCGTTCTGTCAACAGACTTGGTGTTGTTTATGCCACCACATAAAGATTCATCAAATGGAGCGTCTATGTGGCGATTTAGTGCATCCTTATCTACCCTCGAAGAAGTTTATGTTTAACAAGTTAAGGAGTATTTTGTTACCAGTTTGTGTATTTTTTGTGTGACAGCATAGTTCAGAATATTAATTTCTGTGTTTATTTTGATGGTCTATTGAACATAGATTATGTGTACAAAATACTCGTGAATAAACCAGATAGCAGGTCGGTTAATGGAAGATACATTTATTAAAAGACTATGTTTTTCTACACATCCATTCAATAACATTTGTAAAATTTTCATAGGGACTGTTTTGATTTGATAGGAATTCTATTCATGCATTGTCATTAGATTGTATGGCAGGAAAACTTTATTTTGTATATTATGAATGATAATATACTAGACAAAAATAGGCATATGTTCCTACTGTTGTAGTTAGCAGAAATTTTTTAAAATTTGATTAGATTGATTATTAAATTCTTGATACATATTTCAGTTTTTCAATATAACTTTCATGATGGTGTAGCCAACGCAAAGCTTTATTTTGTTTATGATGATCCATCAATTACAGATATTTAGACATCTGATTTTGTGGTTTAAAGGATAATAATGGCAAGATATGCTGAAGTACCGTAATCAAAGTTGAGTTAACAGCAACATATGGTTACAAATGAAATATAATTGTTTGCCTTTCTGGTTGACATTATAAGAAGCGGTTTATCGAGCTAATTATTTTTTTTCTAATCATATATACGAAATCATACCCATACGAAATCTGTTACGGTATGTTATTCTTTATACATAAGATATCAGCAGTCTATCATTGGATAAGCCATGCGCTCATGGTCACATACATACGAAAGATAGGTCGAGCCTTCCCAGTCAGAACTCAGAACCGTAAACATCGGAAACCTGAAGTGCTTAACTTTCTTGTAAGTTTGAACACCCAATCCGTTTTTCGTTTATGGAAGCAAGTTTAAAAATCACAATTAAACGTTATTGAACAGTTAAATAATTCAACGACTCCGTATTATCTATCAACCACTGGTCACAGTCATCATACATCTACAGAGGACGTGTAGCTGGCGAAACGTAGCACAGGCCATCTAGCCAGTGTCTTCATGAATTGTCCTGAAACTTCCACTTTTAGATTCCTGTGCCTGAAGATGTCGATACGATTAGGTGCCAATCTGTTATGTTGGAAATAAATGCTGGACTGCGGAATATGTTAAACATTTCCATGGTATAGTAGGTCGACCCGGAGAACCAGGCTAATGTAAAAAAATAATGTAATATGGTGATGCACTTAAGGAATAAACAGATTCATTCCTTGTCCAAAACTTGAAACAACTAACTGTAAACAGATACTTAATATTGTTTTATTCCTATGGAGTTTATAGGGGAAAGACCGACACGTAATTATACACAACTCACCAAATATAACTCGTCTGAAATCGACCCTGCTTAAAAACAAATTCTATCATTGAGGAGCGTTGTGTTGCATTTCTATGTCTCCGCCAAGCCATCTAAAACAAACCTCCCTGAAGCTCCTCGTTGTGTAACAGATATTGAATTTTCCAATCAAGTCCGTGTGTATAAAAACTTTGCTCTGTACCATTTTAGCTCCAGAAGGTCAAGCAAACAGTTATCCTATGTTAACGTGTACGCAATCATCGTTTCTTTCTGCCTGTCTAAAGTTATGTAATATTACAGTGTCTTGGGAAATGGTTAAAAGCTTTCTTCACATTGCCATTTGCCATTCGAAATGTTTTTGTTTGCTAGAATCACTAATTTAACATCAACAAATGACAAGTGTTTTTTCTGGGCAAATAACATTCCTGTGTCTGTATATGACTGGACTGATCCATCTTATATAGTTCTTAGTTACTAATTGTGATACAGATATTTAAAAAAAATTATGTGGCAATGTTTAGTTGAAATGTTATGTGTAATGCTGACATTTAATTTAACAGTGTAAATTATGAACACAATACATCTAGTTACAAGCCAAGTTTTGTTAAAGTTCTGTTTGATATTATATATTTTCTTAAAGGCATGGGTAGAGGGGGCTAGTTTTGTTGCTATATTCATGTTTATGACATTATCTCTTAACAAAAATCTCGACTATGTTTGACCATTTTTCGCAGCAATAAGTATACACCATCTAAAAGTTGAGGAGTTGGATCCGATGTGCTGATTGTACCATTCAAAGACAATTAATTCTCATCAATAGAAAGGCATGGTATTACGTTCAATAACTGATTAAGTTGCAGTCGAACATCGAACGATTAGTTACGCTATTAGCTCGCACTTGGCCAAGAATGGGGCACATACACCGCTGATCAAAGCGTGTACCACTGAAGAAGATTGGAGTTAAACTAACACTATATAGTTTTGAAACAGGGAGCGCAGAGGCTTCACCCATTGGGAGGGCACGCCGTCATGTGAGTGAAATAACCATAAGTGCGGCGTTAAACTCCAATCAAACAAACAAACAAACAGATTCACGGTTTTACTGTTCTTTCAAAGTCTACTGGCGTATTCGTTCCTCCAGAGCTCAAGAGCGATACAAAAAACGTTCTTAGGACGAAAGAGTACATGTAAATATGGTAGAGTCAAACTGGGTGGCACGGATATATCATCAACATAAACTGTTAACGTCTGAGCGAAACACTCATTTATTTGAGTTAACTTTAGTACAAATGTGGAGATATCTTACCTGTTTTAATTTTGGATTTAAAATGAAATGTGTGGGATTTATTGCTGTCCAACAACTGGATCTCAGAAACTACAAGTATATCTAATTTCTAAGGAATAAGAAGTCAGAACTTGCTTTCTAGAATTGACCCCAGTATGATGAGCACTATGAGGCTCTCAGAAGTCCACCACGTGTTTTTCGGTTTTATATGTTTTCAATAAACAAAACATCCCAACTCTTATACGAAACCATTTCTGTAGGCTTATAAATGGCATCTGTATACACCGACTCGCTTTCGCTTACCCTTTATTTCTATTTTAAGCTCTTGAGAAATAGCATTAAAACACAGACTAATAAAAGTGTAAACGTTACTGGTTGCCACAGCACCATAAGCCCATAAAGCGCCAATGAACATGGTATCAAATGGTTGACTAATCGACACGTTTTTACTACAACCATTTCATGACTTTTCACTCAAACTCGTGTGAAATAGATGCATGTATTACTGCATTCCAAAGAGAAATTGATTTCACGTCTCCCGTTCTAATCGGAGTCTGGTTGTCTTTACAAGCATCAATGTGATGCCCTTCACATCTCTTCCGTTAATTAAGTGTGGTTCTCGATACATCTGGCTTTGAAAGATCATACAGGTACAATTGCGCGTTGATGAACAACATCTTAATCACCACAAAGCCTACAACCGATGTATCAGCGGAGTTATTCTTGAAGACGGTCAATGTTGAGTGGAAAGTCGTGTATTGGTTGGACATAGTCCCGACCAAGGGCGTCAAGTGATAGTCCATTAACCCTGATTAAAGCGGTATTATGTGTTCAGTTCACACATCAGCCTCTTCCCAGCAACTTCCTAAGCAAGGGTCAGTATTTGTAAGACGAGACTTACACAGTACTATCCCTTGCTGTAACTCGATCGAAAAACGTGACACAAAATTTCATTGGACTATGGTAGAAACACGTAGGCTAATCAAAAAGGCGTTTACACATCAAACAA
>JAVFBX010238541.1:0-10517 GCA_034783855.1 Mopalia kennerleyi | reverse complement strand
CACGGACAAATCGCAGAAGTTATTTGTTAAAATCGATGATGTTTGGAATTTCTCACCACGGCTAAATCGCAGAATTTATTTGTCAAAATCGATGACGTTTGATGTTTCTCAATACGAACAGATCGCAGAAGTTATTTGTTTAAATCGATGACGTTTGGTGCTTCTCACCACGGCTAAATCGCAGAATTTATTTGTCAAAATCGATGACGTTTGATGTTTCTCACCACGGACAAATCGCAGAAGTTATTTGTTAAAATCGATGATGTTTGGAATTTCTCACCACGGCTAAATCGCAGAATTTGTTTGTCAAAATCGATGACGTTTGATGTTTCTCAATACGGACAAATCGCAGAAGTTATTTGTTTAAATCGATGACGTTTGATGTTTCTCACCACAGACAGATCGCAGAAGTTATTTGTTTAAATCGATGACATCTCATGTTTCTCACCACAGACAAATTGCAGAATTTATTTGTTTGAATCGATGATCATGGACAAATCGCAGAAGTTATTTGTTTAAATCGATGGCATTTGATGTTTCTCACCGGGGACAAATCGCAGAAGTTATTTGTTAAAATCGATGGCATTTGATGTTTCTCACCACGGACAAATCGCAGAAGTTATTTTTTTAAATCGATGGCATTTGATGTTTCTCACCACGGACAAATCGCAGAAGTTATTTGTTTAAATAATTGACGTTTGGTGCTTCTCACCACGGATAAATCGCAGAAATTACTTGTTTAAATCGATGACCTTTGATGTTTCTCACAACGGAAAAATCGCAGAAGTTATTTGTTTAAATCGATGACGTTTGATGTTTCTCACCATAGACAAATCGCAGAAGTTATTTGTTTAAATCGATGACGTTTGATGTTTCTCACCATAGACAAATCGTAGAGGTTAATTGATTTAATCGATGACGTCTGATGTTTCTCACCACGGACAAATCGCAGAAGTTATTTGATAAAAAAATAAATGCAGTTGAGAGTTCTCATCACGGATAATTTGCCCAGGATATTAATGAGCTTTAACATTTGGAATTCAGCACAGAACAATCGATATCCTTACTTCTGCCAAATCAGTGGATTTGGGAATTCTCACGACACAAAAAGTGTCCAGGATATTATTGACACTTTAATTTTTAATGACCTTTGGATTTCTAAATACTGTCAAATAGTCAACATAACTTCTGTTAAATTAATGTGGTTGGAGATTCACCAAGTATCAATTCTCTCAGTCAGTGGCGTTGGAAATTATGTTAAAATAGAAAATAAGCGGAATGTGAGACTGATGCTGCTCACGCATGTTTACCAGCAGACACATTCTTATAACTAAAAATATTAGCCAAATTCCACATCTTTACTATTGAATCCATTTGTCACGGCACACGATGACCACAGCGACTCTTCAAAGTGAATGTATGCAAAAAAACCCTGTTTCTTAGTAAGGCCTAGGGCCTGTGAATTGCTCAAAACATTCCCAATACTCAGCTAGAACACTTAGACGGAAACATACTCCGCAGGCAACGTGCTCAAATTGAACTTATCAAAAAAAAAACCCACAAGGGATGGAGCCTTGACCCTACATATTGAAGTAGAGCACAAACCATTATTAATACGGCAACATCATTCGCTGTCAGTTTTTTGTGTATACTTTAATACTGGGTTTTTTCATTTCGACTTCAGAATATTTATTGTTTCACACTGGGACTGATATATTTCTTGAAACGAAATTTCCTCATCAAGTTACGCTAAAGTATCAATGTCCAGACTGGCTCTTCTTGTCTCATCTATCTTCGTACAATTCGTCATTTCAGCATGTTATATCTAAATGGAAGAATGTGAAATAGATTATGGCCAGCTGGATTTTATTCATTACTTACCGTCCATGTTTCTCATTGACCTAACTAACTAGATCAGGCACTATTTGGACTACATAATCTTGAACCACTTCACGCACGCACATCAATCGATTTTTGAACTGAGAATATATAGTTTGGATTTCAACGGCAACGTGGATGAATAGAGAACACCAAAATATAGACGCTCACTATGTTTATACACTTGTTTTGTACAGTTTAGAATACATCTGGATACCTGGAGATCTGGGGTATGACTTTCAATCGTTGCTTATCCAGTAAGGTCAATTAATAATTTCTATTGCATCAATTTTTGTTGAACCACCATAGTCAGAATTCAAACCAGGAGATGTTTTGTCAGCTGTACTATACTGGCTGTAAAACACATTTCTTCGCCCGTGTACGTTCTTTATATAGATGCTGATGGTATTATATTCCTCGCACATACCATTGTCCTCCTATACTAATTACTGAACAGAAAGATAATCACAATGTTCCATAAACCACAAAAAGATAATCCAATTTACCACACAAAGATAGTCCCATTGTCCCATTTACCACACAAAGATAAGCACAATGTCCCATAAACCATTCAAAGATAATCACATTGTCCCATAAACCAAACAAAGATCATAACAATGTCCCATGAAACACACAAAGATAGTCACAATGTCCCATAAACCGCCCTAAGATAATCACATTGTCCCATTAACCTAACAAAGATCACCATAATGTCCCATAAATCACACAAAGATAATCACGGTGACCCCCAAAACCACACAAAGATAATCACGATATCCTACTACCCACATACAGATAATCACAGTGTTCCATAAACCACACAAAGGTAATTAAAATGTCCCATAGACCACACTAAGTTAATCACCGTGTTCCATGAACCGCACAAAGGTAATAAAAATGTTCCATAAAGCACACTAAGTTAATAACAATTTCCATAAAGCACACTAAGTTAATCACAATGCTCCATAAAGCACACAAAGATAATCACAATGCTCCATACATCACAGAAAGATAATCCCAATGTCCCATAAACCACAGAAAGATAATCCCAATGTCCCATAAACCACAGAAATATAATCACAATGTCCTGTTAACCATACGAAGATAATTACAATGTTCCATAAACCACACAAAGATAATCACAATGTCCCATAAACCACACAAAGATAATCACAATGTCCCACAAACCACACAAAGATTATCACAATATCCCATAAACCACACAAAGATAATCACAATGTCCCACAAACCACACAAAGAAAATCACAATGTCCCACAAACCACACAAAGATTGTCACAATGTCCCATAAACCACACAAAGACAATCACAATGTCCCATAAACGACACAAAGACAATCACAATGTTCCATAAACCACACAAAGGCAATCACAATGTCGCATAAAACACAAAGATAATCACATTGTCCCATAAACCACACGAAGGTAATAAAAAAATCCCATAAACCACACAAAGATAACCCTAATGTCCCATAAACCACACAAAGATTATCACAATATCCCATAAACCACACAAAGATAATCACAATGTCCCCTTAACCACTCAAAGATAATCACAATGCCCCATAAATCACACAAAGTTAATCAAATGTCCCTAAAAGCACACAAAGATAATCACGATGACCCTTAAACTACACAAAGATAACCACAATGCCCCATAAACCACACAAAGATAATCACGATGACCCTTAAACTACACACAGATAACCACAATGCCCCATAAACCACACAAAGATAATCACAATGTCCCATAAATCTCACAAACATAATCACAGTGTCCCATAAACCACACAAAAGTGATCACAATGTCCCATAAATAACACAAAGATAATCCCAATGTCCCATAAACCACACAAAGATAATCACAATGTCCCATAAACCACACAAAAGTAATCACAATGCCCCATAAATCGCATAAAGATAATCACAATGTTCCATTAACCACACAAAGTTAATTACAATGTCGCGTAAACCACACAAAGATAATCACAATGTTCCATAAACCAATCAATAAGAATCACAATGTCCTATAAAACACAGAAAGATAACCCATTAACTACACACAATTTATGACAATGTCCCGTAAACCACAGAAACATAATCCCATGAACCACACAAAGATAATCACAATGTCCTATAAACCACACAACCATTATCACAATGTCCTAAAAACCACACAACCGTAATCACAATGTCCATTAAAGCACACAAAGATAATCAGGATGACCCCCAAACCACACAAAGATTATCACAATGTCCCATAAACCACACAAAGATAATCATAAGTTCCAAAAATCACACAAAAATGATTACAATGTCCCATAAATACCACACAGTCAATCACAATGTCCCATAAATCACACAAAGATAATCCCAATGTCCCATTAACCACACATACATAATGACAATGTCCCATAAACCACACAAAGATAATCACAATGTCCCATAAATAACACAAAGATAATCCCAATGTCCCATTAACCACACATACATAATCACAATGTCCCATAAACCACACAAAGATAATCACAATGTCCCATAAACCGCTCAAAATAAACGTAATGTTCCATAAACCAATTGTAGACATTCTGAATGCTTTATAAACCACCTGAAGACAATAGAAATGCTCATTAAACCACCTGAAGACAATCGCAATTCTCATTAAACCAACTGAAGACAATGACAATTCTCTATAAACCACCTGAAGACAATCAAAATTATCATTAAACCACCTGAAGATAATCGCAATTCTCATTAAACCACCTGAAGACAATCACAATTCTCTATAAACCAGCTGAAGACAATCACAATTCTCATTGAACCCCCTGAAGACAATCACATTTATCATTAAACCAACTGAAAACGATCAAAATGTTCCATAAACCACCTGAAGACAATCACAATGCCCATAAACCACTTGAAGACAATCGCAATGCTCATTAAACCACCTGAAGACAATCCTCATTCTCTATAAACCACCTGAAGACCATCACAATTCTCATTAAACCACATGAAGACAATCACAATTCTCATTAAACCAACTGAAGACGATCACAATGCTCCATTAACCACCTGAAGACAATCACAATTCTCATTAAACCACATGAAGACAATCACAATTCTCATTAAACCACCTGAAGACAATCACAATTCTCATTAAACCTCCTGAAGACAATCACAATTCTCATTAAACCACCTGAAGACAACCACAATTCCCATTAAACCACATGAACACAATCACAATTATCATTAAACCACCTGAAGACAATCACAATTCTCATTAAACTACCTGAAGACAATCACAATTCTCCATAAACCACCTGAAGACAATCACAATTCTCATTAAACCACCTGAAGACAATCACAATTCTAATTAAACCACGTGAAGAAACTCGCAATGCTCATTAAACCACCTGAAGACAATCACATTGCTCTTTAAGCCACCTGAAGACAATCACAATGCTCCATAAACCACCTGAAGGCAATCACAATGTCCATAAAATATATAAAGACTATATGTGAAATCAACATTGCTGACGAGCTGTACCGTTCATTGCTAACCAGCAGTGCCGCTCGTTGCCAAGGATTAGTGCTTTTCATTGGTGACGAGAAATGCCGTTCAGTGCCGAAGAGCTGTGCTGTCCATTGTTGACGAGCAGTGTTGTTCATTGCTTACTAGCAGTCCCGTTCAGAGCTATGCCGTTCATTGCTTACGTTCAGTGCCGTTCTTTGTTATCGAGCTTTGCATTTCATTGGTGATGGGTAGTGCCGTTCATTGCTGACGAGCAGTGTCGTTCTTTTTTATCGAGCTTTGCATTTCATTGCTGACGTGCAGTGCCGTTCCTTGTTATCGAGCTTTGCATTTCATTGCTGATGGGTAGTGCCGTTCATTGTTATCGAGCTTTGTATTCCATTGCTGATGGGCAGTGCCGTTCATTGCTGAAGAGCAGTGCCGTCCATTGCTGACGAGCAGTGCCATTCATTGCTGATGGGCAGTGCCGTTCATTGCTGACGAGCAGTGCCATTGATTACTGACGAGCAGTGCCATTCATTGTTGATGAGCAGTGCATTCCATGGGTGTGTGCAGTGATGATCATTGCTGACAGGCAGTACCGTTGATTTTTTAAGAGTGTTGTCGTTCAGTTTGATTTTTTTCCCTAGCTGCTTCGTTCTTGTATTTTTCGGCGGGGGTATGTTTTTTTATTATTGAGTCGCCCTCTCCAGATATCGCCTATAAGTGTATGGAGTCGGAACGGGTTAAGTTTTCAAGACATTTCTAACAACGGATGCTGAACTCAAACAAGATTTTGTTAAGCACGGATATAATTTATAAGAAGATATAAGATAAGATATAAGAAAAATTACTTAAGCGTCTGATAAATGATGTGACCTTAAGTTAGTCAGGTTTGTGTTGTTCCAGTAACATATCAGCTAGGGAAGTTCTGACATAACTAAGAAACTCTACTCTACGTTGCTCTGTCAGTGTTTTCTTCGAATTTGTGTCCGTAGTGGAAAACCTCAAAGAAAAAAAATCAAACAAATCCGGCACAAAATCCAGTTTAATTCCAGTTCCAATCAGCGCAAAAGACTTTATTCCCGAGGGGATGGATATTTTATAAGGAGAATTTGATTGGATGACAGTGTTCAGCTGTGACCAAATCGCCAGTAGCCTTCAGGATAACTCTGGTTTAATTGTCAGATACACTTTGATCTAGGAGTTATTAATACGATATATGAATATCAGACAGTATTATTATCAAGAAGTTAATGGCATAGGGGATATATACCAGTTGTAATCTAGGCGGTTAAGCTGATATATACCAGTTGTGATCCAGGGGGTGATCTTATTAGGAATATATACCAGGTGTGATCCAGGTGGTAATGCAAGTAGGGCTATATACCAGGTGTGATCCAGGTGGTAATGTTGTTAGGAATATATACAAGGTCTGATCCAGGTGGTAATGTTATTAGGAATATATACAATGTCTGATCCAGGTGGAAATGTTATAAGGAATATATACAAGGTCTGATTCAGGTGGTAATGTTATTAGGAATATATACAAGGTGTGATCCAGGTGGTTATGTTATTAGGAATATATACAAGGTGTGATCCAGGTGGTAATATTATTAGGAATATGTACCAGGTGTGATCCAGGTGGTAATGTTATTATGAATATATACAAGGTCTGATCCAGGTGGTAATGTTATTAGGAATATATACCAGGTGTGATCCAGGTGGTAATGTTATTAGGAATATATACTAGGTGTGATCCAGGTGATAATGTTATTAGGAATATATACCAGGTGTGATCCAGGTGGTAATATTATTAGGAATATATACAAAGTCTGATTCAGGTGGTAATGTTATTAGGAATATTTACAAGGTCTGATCCAGGTGGTAATGAAATTAAGAATATATACCAGGTGTGATCCAGGTGGTAATGTTATTAGGAATATGTACCAGGTGTGATCCAGGTGGTAATATTATTAGGAATATATACCAGGTGTGATCCAGGTGGTAATAATATAAGAACTATATACAAAGTGTGATCCAGGTGGTAATGTTATTATGAATATATACAAGGTGTGATCCAGGTGGTAATGTTATTAGGAATATACACAAGGTCTGATCCAGGTGGTAATGTTATTAGGAATATATACACGGTCTGATTCAGGTGGTAATGTTATTATGAATATATACAAGGTGTGATCCAGGTGGTAATATTATTAGGAATATATACCAGGTGTGATCCAGGTGGTAATGTTATTAGGAATATACACAAGGTCTGATCCAGGTGGTAATGTTATTATGAATATATACCAGGTGCGATCCAGGTGGTAATGTTATTAGGAATATATACAAGGTTTGATCCAGGTGGGAATGTTGTTAGGAATATATACTAGGTGTGATCCAGGTCGTAATGTTATTAGGAATATATACCAGGTGTGATCCAGGTCGTAATGTTATTAGGAATATATACCAGGTGTGATCCAGGTGGTAATGTTATTAGGAATATATATTAGGTGTGATCCAGGTAATATTGTTATTAGGAATATATACAAGGTCTGATCCAGGTGGTAATGTTATAAGGAATATATACTAAGTGTGATCCAGGTGGAAATGTTAGTAGGAATATATACCAGGTGTGATCCAGGTGGTAATTTTATTAGGAATATATACTAGGTGTGATCCAGATGGTAAAGTTATTAGGAATATGTACCAGGTGTGATCCAGGCGGTAATGTTATTAGGAATATGTACCAGGTGTGACCAGACAGGTGTGACCCAGTGTTTATTAAGGGATAAACTACCAAACGGATGATGTGGATGTATATGTCTTTTTGAGGTAATCTGATAAATTATTTCTGAATTCTTTATGCATTGCCCGTTGTTGTTGTTGTTGTTTTTATATTGATCAGTATAGAATTTTTTTAATTACTCAATATTTGTCAACTATATTGGTTGGTTAGTTGATTCTTGGGTTAAATGAGTCAATAGGCATTGGGAACAGACTCCCATACGACTTATAACAAAATATTTCTTTGTACAGAACATTTCTACCTAGTGCTGAATCGAAAGCATTGTTTATGTTGTTGATAAATATTCACTGAAAGAGGCACATTCATTTAAAGTAAAATAATAAAACGATGTATAAAATGGAAGTCAATATGTTAATAAAACATAAATTTCGTGCCATTTCGGGGTTTGTTTTATTTTCTGGTATTCCCTTCAACACGATATAAGGCGTTGGTGTTGACTGAGAAAATACGTTATATGGCGTTGGTGCTGACTGAGAAAATACATTTTGAGGCGTTGGTGCTGATTGAGAAAATACATTTTGAGGCGTTGGTGTTGACTGAGAATACGTTTTGAGGCGTTGGTATTGACTGAGATACATAATATGAGGCGTTAGTGTACGAGTCAACGAACAGAGACTGTAATTAGACTTAAGGCTATATATAAATCTACTCAAATATAACTGATTGAACTACATATAAATCCTTGTAACCCTTGATAATATTGAGCTCTTATTTTCAACTACAAGTAGAAAATATTCAAGGTGATTACAGAAAGTATTAATTTGCGCTCATGGCAGATTAGCTAGGCGTTTTCTTCAGGAGCTGGTTGGTGTGAGTGGCTGCCTATCATGAACTTAGATATAGACGGATGGTGTTGACAAGCGGCTTCCTCGGCCAGTCACCTGCACACAACGTCTGTACCGATAAACGATGAAACCGTGTGTTCGTTGTGTATAGAAGATTTCTACACTTACCTCCATAATGAGTAACGTTACTGGCTCAAATCTTTCACTATCGCCATTACAACTTTTGGGACTGGATTTCTTCAAAACACCAGATTATCAAAAGGCCTTAATTCTTGTTCTCAATTTATTGGTTTTCTTGGTCGGCGTTGTTGGAAATTTAATTGTAACTATTGTGCTAAGTAAAAACAGAGTGCTTTTCGAGCCAACTGGAACATTCTTGTTTGGCCTGGCAATTGCCGATCTCATCATCCTATTAGTTGCTCAACCGGTGGCAGTGATGGAGTTTTGTACTCAAGAGATCTGGCTTTTGGGACCAGCTTTCTGTAAGTATAACCCTGCCTTTCTTACTTTCCCATGCAATCACAACCCATTAACATATTTTATGACAGACATGTATTTCTACTGCTAATTTGGGGTATATAAGCACATGTTTCCGACAGAATAAGCTACATATAACGCCCTCTTACAGACTGCAGTGTCTTTACCGACACTTTTATAAACATAAAATCTATCACGTTTCGTAAATCTGAGCAAAACAATATGTTTTATTGGTTAATTATTATGTACTCAAACAGATCAGTAACCACATCCTTTACTCTTTTAAATTCTATTTCATGAAAAATGTTTTACAATGCAGTCTCATATACTATGTGAACGTTTATATTCGCAATAATGATTTCTTCACATGAATAAAACCCAACCTCTTCTCTATATGTAAAAGAAATTGGTTGCATTATAGAATTAACTCAAAGACTAAAATAAATACACTGTATGTACTGTAAACAAAAAACACTAGTTCTGAATAAGTTTTGATCTGATCACGTACAACAGATTATTACAAACAGAACAAATGACACCTACACTCTAAGGAATAATATGGTAATTGAGAGTTTTTTTATACCAAAAAAAAAAACAATCTGTATGGAACTATTACAGGAAAAATGGTTCTTTAGAACAGATGGAACTTATATATGGAACGATAACGCTATAATAAGACAGGGAGAAATACTCCGAACAGCTAGGAGGGGTCCATGCAGAACCATAAAGTGGTTTTAGTGTGCTTTTAATATGTAAAACAACAAAAAACACTGACTCACCTTGATCTCATCACAAACAACAGGTTATAACAAACAGATGACATTAATAGAACAACAAAAAACACTGACTTACCCTGATCTCATCACAAACAACAGGTTATGACAAACAGATGACATTTATAGAACAACAAAAAACACTGACTTACCCTGATCTCATCACAAACAACAGGTTATGACAAACATATGACATTTATAGAACAACAAAAAACACTGACTTCCCTTGATCTGATCACAAACAACAGGTTTTAACAAACATATGA
>JAVFBX010238530.1:0-10517 GCA_034783855.1 Mopalia kennerleyi | reverse complement strand
TCAATCAATCAATCAATCAATCAATCAATCAATCAATCAATCAATCAATCAATCAATCAATCAATCAATCAATCACAATCAAGCTGTTTTTTCTTTGACAAGAAAATTAGTACAAAATTCGTATAAAACAGTATAATGCTTTTATTATTTGACAAGACAATGCATTCAAGCTTCTGAATATTGACGAGTTCTTAAAATGTTCGATCAATGAAAAACGCTACTGTTGAATTAAAAGAATGAATAATACTTACCCCCGACGGGTCCACCTGCAAAGCCACCTGTTACAACACAAACAGAAGCATTTGATATATTTATTTATTTTTTTTTTTTTAAATAAAAATATTTCAGATAATTTCTAAAAATTATTCACACTAGCAAAGGGATGACGATTACTTAAAACCAATAAAAATTCTGGTGCAGATACACAATTTAGATCGTTGTTGTTCGGTATATAAGTAGAACGGGTATTAAAGCTATATCCCGCTACTCGTTCAAAACTTAAAAGTGTTTATTGTATCATTGAGCATGTGATTTATTGTATCAATGCGAAGTGTTCTCTGTAACACCGTTTACGAATTAAATTCTCTCCTAAGGCGGCGCACGACAGTAGAAAACAAAGGAACAGCACTGTAGCCAGCCCCGAGAATATCAAATTGAGCAGCGACAAGTCGTAAAATGTTTATTGTCCTGTTATTGTTATTGGTATTTGAGGGAGGTGATATCGGCAACAGCGGGTTTTTTTTTTTTGGCGAGGTGTTCTCTTGGTTTTCAACCATATTTAAATAGCGCAAAACGAGACGAGGTGGACAGGTCTTCATATCTGCTGAATACCCTGTGATATTAATCCCCAATTAAACAAGCGACAAATGCTGCTTATTCTTAAAACAGAATCCCACAAACCACGATGAAGTAATCAAGCAACCAATCAATCAGACAAACTGCTTAGAAAATTAAATTACAGCAAAAAAACTTACCCGATTTACCAATGGAACACGTGGCACATGCTGCAGATGACAAAAGCAAAACATATAAATACAATTAAACTGGCATGTTCGTGCGTATCACCTAGATACGAATACGTATCTTTTACACTTGTTTTATAGAGTCAATAGAGATACGAAACATCTAGACCTCCCTCTGAATAAAATGATAATATTGAATCTGTATGGCCTTTCATCTTGCCAAAAACATTTCATCATGTTCGTTGAACCATCTCGGATGGACGGTTCACAACTGGAAGAGACCCAGGTATGTCCCGTTCTCAAATCTGAAAGACTCGATCAAAAATGAGTAACTAATGATTCATTCATATTGAGGTGAAAATGGACGTCGGAGTGGTCGTATTATGGGTCGATCGAATATACAAGTGTTAAAGGAAGAAGTTGGAACGCATGGTTTAAACCCAGGTAAGGTCATACGATTTGTATCTATTGGGAGATAAGGTGCAGAATCATGGTATCGTTTGCTTATTTTTAAAGGTTAGCAAGACTCAAGTAGCGTAGCTACTTATCACTAATAGCTGCCGTCTTTAAACAGTCCAAATTGTCTAATCGCTTAGCATAAGTCTTCGAAGCAGAGCTCGAAACTTGAAGTTGGTAGACTTACGGCTTAACACATGTTCAATATCTCCATGGAATTTATGGCATGGCGTTCAAATCACGAATGGATTAACCCTGGGATTACAATATACAGGGATATATACGGAAAGTTTTAACCTTGAATTGCCGACGAAATCACGAAATCTCTCGCGGGAACTGGTGAGATGCTTCACCGGGCTGCAAACGAATAAGACAGTGTGGTGAACGAAATTTACTTGATTTCCCTGTTTAATTTGGGTAATTTGGGTAATTTGGGTAAAAAAAAAAACGATCTAATGTTGGACTAGAAAAACCCGTTGTATTCGCAGATAAAAAAAGTCCACAATTCAGATAAAATAATATTTGGATTATTTTTTAAACTGCAAAAACTGCGAAAATCAAGCAAATAGTATATTTTAATTTGGTTTATTTGTTTTAAGTCATTGGTGGCGTGAATGGATTCAATTATACTTGCTTTCCCGCCTGACTGACATTGAATATCAATTAAAGAAAAGTTAATGCTCGTTATTTTACAGTCACATTTCGTATATGTCAAATATTAATATGTTTTTTGCGGACCTTTAACATAACCCCAAAACTCGTAAAGGAGGGAGACTCTCATGATCTGTCTATCACCATAGTAATGCCCTTGCGCATTGACAACTGTCAAGCTTACCTGTTGTCAGAACGCTTTACGAAAACGGACGAATGAGAACAATAGGCCTACCGAGTACCTGATTTTATGTGGATTAGGCCTGGATAAAACCGAGCTTCACATTACAAGATTAACCTAGGCACTTCTCCGCCAAATCCTATTCGTTGAAATTGTGTCCATGTACAGATTTTCATGAATATTTGCTGAATAATTGTCGATGATGAAGAGAAATAAGCTGGAACGGTCTACCACACATGTACTACAGGTCATCTAACACATATGACCGTGTGCCAACTCAATGTCGCTTGCAACAAGGTAGACAGGACCACAAGCTAGACTATCCAAGACGCCACAAAGCGTCGATTTGTTTCTGTCACATAGTCCTGAAAGCACCGGTGCATCAGGGACTGTTTGTGTTCAACGTCATACCTGTTTTTTTTTTTCACGCTATGTTAAACAGGTTAGGCCCTCTCTAATTGGAGGTAAAAAGGCCGTTTTCGCTAAATAACTGCCGTTTATATTCATCTATGAAACTGAAACTTCTAGACGCATAGTTTATTTCTTGCCAGAAAAACACGCTTTTTTACCTCCATTCTAGACAGGTTGGTTGTGCCTAACCTGTTTAAGGCATTTCACTTATATTACAACTTCCAAAATGTGGGCAGTAGCAAAAACATAATTTAATGTGTTATATACTGTTGCTCTGTTGCTCTGTTGTTTCGTGGAAAATCAATATTCTACTTAGCTGACAACTTAAATATACTTGAATTATACTGCATTAAACCAGAGGGTTACATCACTGCTGTATCTGTTGGAAGTCAGGTTGGCTTGCCGAACTGTTGATAAAGTATTACACGCTGTACTTAAGACTATTCCACTCATATGAAGGTTTGTCCATACCAATAGGTGAAGGAAACCGCCTTGACACAACAGACAACAAACAATAACAACATAGGAAAAATTGTACATGCAAAGCAAAAATACAAAAATATATCGGGGTGGTGTTTGCCAAAAAAGTATGTGAGCACCAGGGCAACGGTAAGGACCACCCAACCTCTGTTCTTACGGACGGATGGGGAAGTTTATCAACTTACGTCGTGGTTGTGGTAATGGACGCGGAATAGGTCGTGGTGGAAGAGGCTCTGTTGGAATAAATAATAACAAAAATTATTCAAAATACCAAAATTAAGCAGAACACACATACACGGAGAAAATAAATGGCAAAACTATACGCATTGGATACGTCGGCTTACTATTTGTTTTAATTTAAACGATGTATATATAAAAATCAAGCCAAACATATATAGACATAAATCAAACCAACTCTGAGAAAATAAGTGGATAACATATGCGCATTGGATACGCCGGCTTACTATGAACTTTATTTTAAACGATGTATGTATACATATCAAGTTTAATTTTGCCAAAATACAGTTTACAATTGAGGGTTAAAGTGACAAAGAAACGAACCGATTCCCCGCGGAAATGGTGTTGCTTATACACTTCAGAAGCCAATTACTCGAAATACTATCAAACGCAAACACCAGATTAAATCGTTAATAGCAGATTAGATATAGAGCTACAACATGACCTGACGTCATCTAATAGCTGATTAAATTTAACAGCGATGCAGGAAACCGGCGCATGTCTTGTAATCGATCTCAGGGAACGATATCCATCAATTTATCCAGACAAGGCTTTACAATATATAATTTAGTTTTTTCCCGAAAGAATGGTGAGTGACGACAAAAAATTGCCCCAAAACTCTTCTTAATATACTGGTCTACATATGGGACGAATTTCGAAACATTTCCCCCGTCAGGTCTATTGGCCGTTAGCCAGTTGGTTAATATCTGGACCTTCCAGACCATTTACAAAATATTTCGGATAAAAGATAGAGATGCTTAAAATGGGAGGTAACTCTGGAAGATTAACATTAAAATTGGCTTTAGCCGTTGATTATGTGTTTAAGTCTCAATCACAGGCCACTTCATCCTATTTCTTACAAACCGTAGGTAAAACAAGATAGGCGCTTTGTTGTATTATGATTTAAACAGCGACGCACTTCATGGAGAGATTTTTTGTAAACCTCCCGCCGTCTACGAGATATCTACGGATACGGAAAAAGTCGCGTCTAGAAATGATTCAGTTTTCGATGATATTACTGTTGCACTATTTTCTACAACTAAGTACAGCGATGGATAAATTGTTCCTTTCAACTTATTTGAAATTTTAAAAAGACAATTGTTCATGTTGGATCGATTCTTGAATTTATATCTATTGGATATTTTTACGCGTCGTCCCCAACATTTTGGCGTTCAAACAGTAAGAAACTCGACTGCTAAGGATTTTATCTTTCTCCATATTGTCCATAAATATATTAGTATTGATATTGACAGTAAAAGTGTTTATCCCCAGGACACTCCCTATCCGCTGACGTTCATGGCTTAAATAGTTTACATGTAAACATAGATATTTAAAAAAATGGATTTAACAAAAAATATAAGCATACGAACAAACAATCGATTGATAAGAAGAGTGAATTGCATATGACCGATGTATGCAGATTAAATACAGTATACTTACTTCCAAAATATGGTATAATTCGTTGTTTCGTCACCGTCATAGAAGTGAATGGAGTCACAAAGGAATACTGACAAAAAAAAAGAAGCATAGTTTTTGGCCAAACAGGTTTTCGGAAAACAAAATATTAAATTAAGTATCAATACGAGTCAACAAACCAATAGCTGTCTTAAGCCAAAATTAGTCCAACTAATTTTGATTGCTTTCTCTCTAGGAGTTTCGATGTACGTTGTAACGACGACAGAGTTTAAAACGTCTCGTTATTACATTACGTTAATGCTTTACTACAAGGCACGGCCAAACCACTGTTTTTAACATGGGCTATAAAACACTTTTGTGCAGGAGGTATAATTCGTTTGTCTTCCCGGATCTCACATCCTATATGCCGAGTGAGACTGTCATAGAGAATGAGGCAATATAAGCCGGAAATTAAAAGATAACATTACTAAAACAACATGAATTTCTTTGTTCATAGTTTGGAATATATATATTTTTCTTTGCAAAAGTAACAGCTGTGAAGATGAACTTTTTCTCAAAACCGACAGCCGGGAATAGTAAATATCAGGCAGTGTGTCATGAATATATGCCATTTTGCAAAGACGACAATCTCGCGTTAAGACATTTCTCTAAGCCAACGCATTGGGCTTAAGTTCATTACTCGAAATCACCGTGTCAGACAAGTCGCTTACAGAAGAAATGTTAAGGCTGTGTAAACACGTTGATAATGTTCCTCTTTCATAAACACTAGAATATCGTTAAGTGAAATAACATTTACGAAGAAAGCTACACAACAAGGGAAAACAACATTGATTTACCTTCAGTGCCAAGTTTGTAACTTTAGTTTCAGCTGTCTTAGCTTGAGTCGAACCCGGCTCTTCTATGATTTCACTCAGTTGCTGTTTGATTGTCAAGTACACCCAGAGTCTCTCAATGAAGTCATTTCGTCCTTGAATTGGAGCAGCCCGTCGATACCAGATCGGCCTTGGCCAGTAGCAACAAGGATAATAACCAATTGGAGGATATCTCCTAAGCGACAAACTGTTGGTTGCCTTCTTACCAGTGATGGACACACCGATGGTTTCCGGTTCTCCAGATGCCAGTCTGTTATATCTTCCACAGACAATAATCTCAGAACCGTAGAAATACCAAGGGTAGTACGTTACCGTTAACGATTCTTTATCAACCGTGTCATTGAGGTAAGTTATTAATATTTCAGACAATAGCGGTGTTGAAATTTCGTTGTAAAACCCAGCCAACTGTAACGAAGCATCGGCGTCTTCAAAAATCTTCCGAGCGAAACCGCTTTGAGAAGACATTCTCTGCAGAAGATCGAAATCCGCGCCTTTACCAAAAGCCAAAGAATATATTGACTGGCGTTCTAGACGTGCTTTAGCGATATTTCCCAAAATTTGATCATTGTTTGTGACACCGGATGTTGCCTGACCGTCCGTTAAGAAAATAACCATGGAAAGTTTTGTGTTATGTTGTTGAAGAAGGTTTAGTCCAGATTTCACAGCGTCGTTAATGTTTGTTCCTGGAAATCAAAATGTTTTACAAATCAGAACAATTATCGCCAAAATACACAATCTTTGTAAAATTATTGTACGGAATGAAAACAAAAAATGTGGACATTATTTAAGGACGGTAGGCCGTCTATCTGACCTATACACGTGGTCAACGAGCAAAGATCATTGAATCTGAGAGATGGAAAATGATTAAGTTTACTTTCGAGCGTACAATCGAACACGATAGTCCACTGTAAATAGATTTTTTTTATTTTACCTATTTTAATATTAACATTTATCTTACCTCCCCTTGCACGAATTCTTCTAACAAAAACTTTGGCTCGTTCTATATTTTCAGAAGAAGCTGTTATAAGCTCTGAAGCTCCCCACGTTTCAACACTGCTACTGAACAATACGATACCAAATTCATCAATGGGCCGAAGTTGATCTAAGATAAATATCATGGCGTCTCGAAGTTGACCAATTTTCGTCCCTCTCATCGATCCACTTTTATCAAGCACAAAAACTATCCGCTTCCCAACTGGTGGAAGATCATCTGGAGCGAAGAAGTGGACAAAGTAACCATCGGAAGCCTGCAGAACAAAATGTCTGATTGTTAACTTTTGGATTTGCATCATAATTAATAGTGTTTTCGTCACTTTGGGAAAACGCTTTCTTAGTTTGAACAAAATCAAGTTCAGAAAATGTTGCTGCATGGTTGAAACAAGTCCACGAATCAAACCCCGACCCTCATAGTTAGACACCGAATCGTCAGCAGTAAATGCCGAACACTTAGACCACTCAGTCACCCGGCCATCTCTGACAGTTGAAGGTTTGATTCTCAGACGGTTTCCAATTGCATTATTTTCTGACTTATTTCCAAGAAGATTTTTCCCAGAACAAAAAAAATACAGTTTATATATAAATATTTATTATCTAAAATACACAAAAAAACATTCATCGTTGGTAATGTTATCTAAGTCGTATATTGCCTTGACAGCCATTAGGTAGCGGAAACTACTCCAGATGTTTTTGAAATTGTGCGAGCCAAGGAATTTAGATTTGGCTGATTTGAGGTTTACGCTGTCCTCAAAGATATATCACTACTATCAAATACTTTATTTTAACAATAATTTACACGACCACAACCTTAACATTTGAAGTGTTTTTCTCCATTTGAACTTTACTCTTTCAGCTTCGCCAAGTAAAGACGGAATTGCTGCGCCAACCCCACAAACGTATTCACGAAACTTAAACAACATTAAGCACAACAAATCAAGCAAACGATGTTGTACACAATTCTGACCATTATTTACCAGAATTTCTCCCTCGGGTGTCAGCGTATGATCCACATCGTAGTTGACAATGAACTGCCCCGCGACACCGGCATCGGAATACTCCTGCTGCTGTTCCACTGTGGGTGAGAAGGTCACCTTGGCAGTTGACGGTGTTGGGATGTCGGTAGCAGCGTATTTGTTTGTACCTAGAGATAAAAATATTACATATTATAGGAACAGCCTCCCATTGTAGGCGATGACATGAAAAGGAAGTGTGATCCTCATTTTGCGAGTCCAATGATGTAATAATTATTCGCCTAATCGACACATCAATTTCATATTTAACGATTATTACATTATTGCTAATAAGTTATTACAATATCGGTTCAAAATAATAATAACATTATTAATGAAAAGTTACTACAGTATCAGTTAAATCCTTGGTATTTTATTACTGTAATAATAAAATAATACACCGATAATGTAATACCAGCCGTTATTGCAATAAAATATACCGATATTGTAATAAAAACCAAACCCCCATTAGAAAGCAATGTAGTTTGCACTTTTCGAACTGTTTAACACAATTTTGTTTTGAATTTGATTTTCTAAGTTGATCTGGGTTGCTTTAATCCCTCGAACGCCATATAACTCAGCATCTGAACACTATTATCTTTATATATGGACTGCTATGGAAATACCAAGGGAAATTTCATGAATTTGGTGTTCTAGCCTATCCTCAAATTCTGGATTCCTATCGGCAGCATACACCCAAAGTCGTGTGACCCAGCTTACAAGCGACGCTCTAGGGCACAATAGTCACGTGTACTTGTTTTGATAATTATTGTTAAACATCTTCACACACCAACATTTGATTAAAACCGTTGCCGTCTTACCTCCATGCCTTGCGTACAGCCCGTCTGTGTTAAAAAGCTAAATGGTACATGGTCGTTAAAAAAAGAGACTTCAAGAAATATAAAACGACTAGATTTGGATATTATTTAAACTGTGAACAGAAAACCTGCTCTTCATCGTGTTTATAAGTTGATTTCGAACACTGCTTTCCGTCATTATTTTCTCCTTCTGTCGTTGAATAGGCGTATTTCATTTGTCGGTGGATTTAGGGGAAAATCACAGATGGGACAATATTATGTGCCCTTATTATGTGCCCTTAACTAAGCAAGTTAGGCCTTACCCACAGGACACAATACATGCATCATCACTTTGAATCCAAAGTTGATATAATTCACTGAAAATCCTCACGAAGATCATGAATTTGACTTATATGTAAAACAATTTAAAAAATAATTCACTTCAAGTACCGGAGATAACAGATGACGTCAAAGAGTCGCCTCTGATTTCTGGCACGCTCAACTCAGTTATCGCTCTCGATTCGTTGATGAAAACCTCCACTTGGAAATCAGGAACGACAACCCCTGGATTGATGTATATCACGTGTTCATAGAGACCTGTCGTTCGTTGAAGAAGTTCTTGATATGTCAGGTCAAAGGTCACGATGCTGGCAGCTTTGACATTGACTCTCACAATAAACTCATTGGAGTCTCTAATGCTGAAAAAATAAACATAAAGTCAGCAATAATTATTTACTGCTTGAGAGAATCAGTACGTAAAAGCTTTTAAAACCAACAGGAATGTTTTTGTTTGCTTGATAGGCCTTACACGTCGTTCTCCGGTGTATTTTACTTATATGCCGTCACTGAGGATAAGGATAATTGTTGGACAACTTGAAAGAAGCCATATGTCATGCATGTACTATCTGGTATTACTGGTAACTAAAATGGCAAAAGCAAGACTGTATATATATCAATTTCGTGTTTTATCCAACACACAGTTTTAATGTATATTCCAGAAATTATGAAGAGACCGCAAATAGGTAATTAATAAAATTAATCAAACCAATGATAATCCCAATAAAACCAGAAAAAACGCAGTAAACCTGGAATAAATCACATTAAACCAGTCAGAAATACATAAAAGCAGGAAGACACCACACAAAAAGGAAGAAACCCCATAAAACCAGGAAGAAACCCCATAAAACCAAGCAGAAACCCCATAAAACCAGACAGAAAACTCCATAAAACCAAGCAGAAACCGCATTAAGCCAGACAGAAACCCCATAAAACCGGAAAGAAACCCCATAAAGCCATAAAGAAACCCCATAAAGCCATGAGTTACATGATCATTCTGTTTGGTTACCACATAATAGCTACTAATGGAGATGAACAGAGTGTGGCAGGATAGGATTCGTATTGGACACCACTATTGTACTGACTATTAAACCATCCTTCGCAGATTTATAATGGTTGATATAAGCTGGAGTTACCTTTTCGTCGCGACTTTACCAGCGGACTGGCCTTGTGTGACCGCCTGATTGAACAGCCTATCAGCTTGGGCCTTACGGTTAATTTGACCGGGGTAATCAATGCCATCAATCTGCCTGAAAAATATAAACAAGATTTATTTTATTTTATAGAATCTGTACATTGACGCCGAGCACTGCCTTGATGTCTTTGTCTTTGTTTCTTGTAGTCAGCCCGCCTTGTTACTGTTTACTGTCAATTACGCCAGGGTGTGTTGACCCCCCTAATGTCGCCCCACCTCTTAATGTCGTCCCGGCGACATTAGGGGGGACCAGGTTGGGGCGACATTAGGGGGGAATGCTGCTGTTCTAAAAAAAAGGACTACTGCAAACATCCCCCTTAATGTCGTCCTTACGGTGTTTCTCGTACTAATGGGTTGTAACGTGCAGTGGTCTCCTGTGTCTGTGTGTTGTAGCGCAACAGATAGGGGCCTTGGTTATGGAGTGGGGCACATGTGTCTGTGGGTGCGAGATATAACCAGGGTCCACGTGTGTGGAGTTAGACAGCAGTTAACAGTTAACAATTCAACAGGGAGAATT
>JAVFBX010238519.1:0-10518 GCA_034783855.1 Mopalia kennerleyi | reverse complement strand
TACAATCACGAATAATATCACCACTTGCATTATCCACAAATACAGTAGTTTAAATGCATAGCATTACGATGGTCATTTCTATGATGTTGAGAGGAACTTAACACGTCCCCTTGACGTCATAACATCTAAAATGGCACCATTGTCATAAGGCTATCCCATCCTTGTATTCTTGGTCAACAAACAAATGGTGTGTGTTGTAAATAATATATTATGTAAAATGCGATTTTTGTCTTGGCTCCAGGTGACAAGAAGGTTCATTCGGTGAATATCAGTTTAAAACCTTCTCACGGTAGCAACTGACATCTTCTTTGCTGTCACACAGCAGTGTAGATGTGAGCTCCAGTAAATGGGATACGCACTAAAATATATCCGTGAGGGTTAAAATCTTCCCCCGACATACCTCTGCATGCTTCACGCCTTCCACGAGCCTGGTTTTATAACATTTGTTCAATTCCGCAAAAACTTAACTGTAGTGTACACGAGTGTATAGGTGATGAACCATGTTGTCTGGTAAACGATATCTTTGTTTTAGACACTTTCGCCAATAGAAATAAAACTCCAAGATTATCTTCTGCCGCCATTTTGATACCACTACAGGTTAAATAGGGCTTATACAGAAAATTATTGGACATTGCAAAACACATATTTCAACTGCAGAGAGACAAATTCACGCATGTTTTTCGTATTTTATCTCTGTATAGACACTCTTAAATAGTAACTTGCTCTTCAAAGGATGTCATGGACGTGATCAGCTAACATTGATCACGTAAGATCTACGATAGAGGTATAATCCAGGTTTAGAAGAACTTAGCATTTTAACCTACCAGCTTGTGGTATTGTTATCTGATACTGAAATATTCCCCTCAGTTATGTTAATGGAAGGAACTCAACACGTCCCCTGGACATCTCAACATCTTCTATAACAACTATATATGATACATTTATACCAGAAACAGAAATTATGTTATTTGTTTAGTATCCCTACCACAGGCTTATTAATTCCCAGAGATGTAGATGCCGACAGTTAACCAGACGCATGTCTCTGTTACCTTACACCTCATGTGTCTAGTTAATTTAACAAAACACCAGAAGCGGACCTTAATGAACACTGGCGTTGTTACAAAAACATGATTGTCCAATGAATAATGCAGCATCCATAATTATGGACAAGTCATTGTGGTCCCAAACTTTGACTTTCATATCAAATACAATCTACAAAACTGTTTCCATTGATAATTCAGTTAAACATAACAGCTGTGTTGTCTTTTTTATTTAGGTTGCTTACCCGAATAATTCTTTCGCTGAAACAAAACCAATGACATTTCTTCTTTCCTATTAAACGATATGGCTAGCAACAACAATTATTATTATTTTGCATTTGCCAAAAAATATATAATAACGACATTAAAGGATATGGCTAGCAACATCAATTATTATTATTTTGCATGTGCCAAAGATTATATAATAACGACATTCTGGAAAGTATAGATTAGCACAGACAATTTTAATAACTGATCGAGGATGATCCTACTATAAAAGGCATGATTAATACGGAAGCCGCAAGACACCACCCAATCCCTTTACTGCTAAATGTGATTAAAAAAGTCTGCTAGCGTCTGTTTAGTTTGTTTGGTTAATTATGAAACGGGAAGAGTTTGATTAGAAGGAAACTGAATTACACAACCCACAAACTGTGCGCTATGACAGCCTTTGCATTAATTCTGTTGGTGAACTGTGGTAGTCGTGTCCATCAATTAATGCCAGATCGTCTTCTCTTCCAGCTGTATGCGGGATGATTCCTGCTGAAACATAAGGAGATGTTGTCTTAGGCTTCCACAATTTGATTTACCCTCGATAAATAGAGTAATAATTGTAAAATGGACCAATTTGGCGCTCGTGTTCCGATAACTCATTCCGCAACTGACCTATAGGTTATATGTGGCCGCTAGAGGTCACCCTAATCGACTGACTGGAGCAAACTTTCCCCAAAGAGGCCCGTTTTCTGGTGATTAATTCATGTCGTGAAATTCTAAACATTGAATCTTCTTGCAGTTAGTTGTGAGTATGTGATAAGAAGAGAAGGTGGAATTTTCTGGTATGCACAAATTCACTCAAGCTAGACTCCGATAAGATACTCCATGTACGATTTCAGTCAGTCAAAACCTAATTAATTCCCTATAACCATAGTCATTTTCACTTACCCGATTGTCACAGTGGAGATAAACAGAAATGATTGCATGGCCTGTGATCTTTGTATGAATATTTCTGGCGTTTACAATGGAATGATTTATGACTTTGCATTAACAATTTACAATCTGGTTCCGATCACGGTTGTTCATGGGCGTATTATCAATACGATTTTGACCAATGTTAATAACGTTTTAGAAACAGTTAAGTGGACGTTCAAACTACCGTAACATCTATTCTTATATTTCAATAGGTTTATGACAGTTGTAATTCGAATTTTATCTCGAGATTATTGATGGGTGTTCGGAAATCAATATTTACTTAATTATTTCAAGAAAATTCATAAATATATATGGTTACACAATGTAAGTCAAACTACGTTTACCTAAAACAAAAAAAACATAACATTTTTGTCACATGGCGTTTCCACATGACACACCAGAAGTTTATGACCTCCAGATTACTGAAAAGCTTTTCGATCTCATTCTCCGGTCTTCCAGCACAATTATTTGCATTCCATACTCAATGACAGTATAGTTCAATTCAACTAACATTATTTCGTGGAATTAATGAATATAGTATCAGGTCATTAAATAAATAAATAAATGTCAATTAAAAACACATACAAGACATGCAACCGTGATCTGAGGTCCCAAGCTTAAAAACATGATGATGTTCCATTCTCAAACATGCAGTATTGGTATAGTGCTGTTTGTAAACATATAGGCCTGTAGTCTATACAGAACCAGACACATTCAATAATCCTCGTGAGATCCAAAAACTAAACATAGTGATCTCCGCTCGCAACATTCTGACTAGTTATGACTTTGGTATTACCGTAAGATTTTAGCTGTTTCAATTTTCAAAACAATGAATTCTTTTTTTTCGAGTGAATAGAAATTAAGCTAGACCTTTTATATGACAACAATAACAACCCGAAAGAAATTATGTAACTTCCTTTCACAAGTGAAAGATCAATTCAGACTGTATGACACACACGTATTATGACCGAACAGTTCTGTTACTCAGCCACATACACGATCTTTGTAACATAAAATCACCATGTCTCAGTTATTCACATTCTATTCGTGCAATACTCATATTCCTGGCTATCGTTTTTTACCGATGATCACCATAGTGGAAACTGATGCCACCGTGTTGAAGCTAGTTATTTGATGGTTCCAAATAAATCTGTCCTAACCGTAATACAACAACGCGTGGTTTCGTCACATCCGCACGAGAATCGTTGCATTGTGTTGACATTCTCGTGGTAACGCGCCCCGGTATATGGAACAATTGTTGTCGTTTGCAGTGGCCATTGCACCTAAGTCGAGCCTAGACTTCCGCTACAATGCTGATAATATGCGTGTACGATGGGACTGCTACCGAGTATGACTTAAACAAGTGTTCACACAGAATTAATTTTTGTATACCGGGGGTGTTGTTGATCATGTCATTAATAAAATTTTACAGGCATCTTGTTCAACCGACCGGCTTCTTGTGAATCGCACTGATGTCACACTGACAGTGTAATACAATCTGGGCATTTCGTCTATGTAAACATCTACCATTATATTACGCAAGACTGTGGTAACACTATCGCACCACCGACGTATTGAATGCATCTTTGATAAAAGTCGGTTACCGTGGACATTTGTATGCAAATCAAGATTGCCCTTTATAGCTCGCCTAAACAAATCGTGCTTTGCCTTACTTATCATCGTATATGTGGCGCAGGGGCATTGAATTCGTGCCGTTTCCCTCCGTTATTTTCATAAAATGTCCCACGTGTCCAACGCACTGGTCTTCTGGGGTTCCTGTACAAAGTATTTTGTGTATAGTTACGCGATTGTTTGCTCCGTATGTTTTAATACAAATGTAGATTTCACAAGTAATTTGTAAGATCGTAATATATTTCCCGTAGGCGAGCTGTCTGCATTTAATACCACAATGTGTCTACAGTCTAAATGGTACGTAAATGATAAATATCGCTGTCTATTTTCAGTCCAAAGTTGCGTTTTTGGTAAAAAAAAAAAAAAAAATGACTGAATGGCCGGATTTTTTTAGCACCGGTCCTTATATCCTTCAAAACGGTTATACGGGACATCGTATTATGTAACACGCCCCAACAATATGATATGGTTTGTGTAGTTTACACAGACAGCTTTTATTTAAAAGGAATCGTTGTCCGACTTAACTCAGACACAGTAAACAAAGCTCAACATCTCATAAACTAAATTGTTTATGAAAGTTAGCAGGGCGATATTGGAAACTCAGTCTTCTCAATCATCCCTGGACCATATTCCCTACAATATTGACGTTTTGACCTAATTACGTGCCCGATTTTATCCCTTAAAACCTTGCTACTAAACATGGGAACAATAGCGCTTCAGATGAGCACAATGTGTTCGAAATGGATCCAGGAAATTTGGCTTCATAATTTGATTTTCTGTAATAGATGTTTATGGCAATAATTCAGCCAGGGTATCTCATTTGACAGCCATGGATTCAGTACCATCAGTGACGTCAAGTTTCTATAGAGGCAGAATAAATGAGATATTTTATTATCGGTTTACCGTCTGTGATTATTAATGACAAAGGGAAAATGAGTTTCTGGTTTAACCACTGCAACCGCCATATATGCTTTACATATAACCTTATTCTAGAACATGTGCAGGTTTAGTGGGTGCACGGTTTGGGCTTAATCCTTGAGTTTGCTATGGTACCGTCATAAATGAGACTTTTAAACCTAATATATACCAATGAATACCATTTCTGTGAAAAAATTTTAAAAAAAATATTGTTACAATAAAACTACCAAGGGTATTCTTTTATACTTGACCCACTGGATTCAAACCAAATATGATTGCAAATTATTTTGTTAAATATTGTATAAATGCACGATGTGATTTAGACCGTATATATTGACACCCACATTTGAGAACTATTCCACAATTTAATAATAATCATTGCTAAGTTTATTTATTGTCTTGATGTTTATCCCACAATTAGGATGTTTGACAACAACCGTTGATATCGTTAAGCACTCGGTGTTCATGCAACAAGACATTTCTCGAAACTTTTGAATACACAGGGATAAATCAACGACAAACAAATAAACCGAGGAGCTAAAACTGATGAAAATATTAAAGCAAAAACATAAGCAATGCTTTTAAATCGTCACAATTCCTGTCAAAACTGTTTACATTTACCTTTAAGATCAAAGCAATAACAAAAATAAGACGTAAGCAAAAAACAAGACGCGATTTATACTTTTACGGCATTACTATAATACCTTCTTAAAGTTTAATGAGGGAATTTGTCGAATTTTCAAACGAGCCTATCTAACGAAGGGATAAATAACACCATAGTGTCATCGCTGACAGAGTTGAGCCGTAAGGGTGGAATTACGGCGGGGAGATTTTATCCTGCCTTCAAGCATCCCTTCATTAGGCGCACAGTTTATATAGCAATAAAAGGGATCAATGTCGAACTAAAAGCTGTGCTAAAGCCAGCTTGTTAAGACCCATGATGGAAGCTAAATCGCCTTAAAGTGCAGCAGATTGCACAATGGTTTTAATCCTGATTGATGTTAAAGACAAATTTATCAAATATTTAAAGCGGTAAATGGGTTTGGTGCTCAGGCGTGGAGAAAGTAACGAAAGAGAGGAACACAATTAGTACGGAATAAAGCATCACGGTTATACTTGGAGTATCCGATAGGGATGAACAATATCTTTAAATGAGCGTTAAACCTTGGTGACATTCGAGCAGTTCGCTAAAGATGCGCGTTTTAATTCCCTCAGCGATGGAAACAGTGGATTATACTGATAAACATACAGTTTTTTAGATATGTACAAAACATCCACATAGTTTTTATCGAAGTTAAGAGATTTTTGGTAAAGATCAGCAAGATTTGTTTGCTTTCTGTGTTTACTTGAAAGGGGAGTGGGGAAGTGGTATACGACGTACTTAAGGTTATTTCACTCATATAGTGGCGTACCATTGCAAGGGTTAAAAAGAACAACCCTCACCGACACTATAGGAATGAACGTGGCAAACAGATAGGCATTGTGTTGACCCTGGGATCTGTCTCAGCAGGAAACTCCATCCATCCGTCCGATAGTTTGACTTGAAGTATATTCATAAATTGAGGTACAGATAAACCGCTTTGAACACTTTACAATGTGCTTGTGTTATGTGACTGTTTACAGCTGGAAATAAACCAACGCCACTGTGCGATTTAAAGACCTTTAAATGTGTTAACAAGGAAACTGCTCTCTTATTTTGAATAGAGAAATATGAGCTTGCCTCCACCGGGATTCAACCCGGGACCTTTTATATGTATGCATGTAGGCAAAAATGGCCCAATAGGTGAGAACATAATCACCTTAAAGTGCAGCAGATAGCATAAGAGTGATAAGTATCAGGTACATTGCAGGTAACATTAATAATTGAAAGGTAAACGGATTACTGAAAAGCGACCAGGTTTTGGTAAATCGCCATTATTACCCGGCGATTACAATGTAATCTATTTCTAAACTAGAGGATATCGGTCTCTTAATAGAATCTTGGACAGTCGATCCGTTAATCCAGGTTAAGAAGCGGTTTAATGGAAAATAAATCCAGTGGATAATCTACACACCGTCAGCTTAAAGTCTAGAGCACCAGTTAATCCCAAAGTTTTTAAATCGAAAACGTTCACATATATTATTTTACATTGGTGCCCTGCTAAAACCTTAGAAATGACCCATGATGATACGTGACAACGTCAAAGAATGTCATGATAGTACATATAAGCACTCCGGGTCAATGTAAAGATTGATTGATTGGTGTTTTACGCTGTGCTAAGGGTATTTCGCTTTATATATGACGGCGGTATATTCCAATAATAACTGACACCAGCACAATCAACAAAAGAACAATTGCCAAACTGAACTAAAATCCTTCTTGAACACTATAGTTCATCAAATAGCTATAAAATCGATCATGTTAGATTATCCGATGTGTAATAGTTTAAGGGAACAGATGCGCCCTGTTGACAAGACAATCTTATGAGTCCAATGGCGGTATTTGGTAACAGAACGTAGTGGATACAAAACTGCCGTAGAAGCTAGAGGTCGTACCGAAGCGCTTTAAGTAAAAGTCAATAGGATAGCGAACACAATCTTGCCCATGTCACTAAACCCCAATAATCGCTCTTTATTACCATGTAGCCTGATGAGAAGCCACTTGGTATTCTGGTCCCGTTTGTAAACCAGCTTGAAAGCTTGATGAAGGACGTATTTGGTTACAGAGAAAGTTGTTAACTGACAAACCAAGAGTGTGGAAGGCTAAGATACAGTCCGTCTACTGATGTTAGAAAATGTATCAACCCAAGTGAAAATGGAGCAGCAGACTTTATATAATATTGCAATCTAATTTATTTGTTTTCATTCGTTCATTCATTCATTCATTCATTAATTCATTAATTAATTAATTAATTAATTAATTCATTCATTCATTCATTTATTCATTCGTGCATGCATGCATTCATTCATTTCATTTACTCCTTTATTCATTCATGTTGATTTATTGGCTATTGATTTTTTGGATGGGTGTTTTGCTGCCAAAGAGTTGTTTTCAGATTTAAACATTTTGCTAAATATCCTGATATAAATGAAATTGTCTATAAAATGCAATACAAATTTGGCAAATTTGACAGAAAATTATAAAGGAAACTAAGGAAAGTGACATGAAGTCAATCAAATCATGTTTAATGATTCCAAACGAATAGAAGTAAACAATACAAATTAAATTGCTAATATACCAGAAATCATTAAAGAACTTCTGTTAATATTATATCGTGGCACAGATCAGTCAACCTACTACAAAGCTGTTTGCCTCACCACGCCTAGAAGTATAATTTCATAATTCTGTATTTCATCTGAAATATATTGCTGTTGAAGTAAGGCAGCTTCCGATGATTCTCGAGTCCATAGTGTGTTAAAAGCGATTAAAATAAAAATAATACAACATGGGACAGCCTTTCGGGGGATAAATAACCCAATTAGGCCTGGCATCTTTCTAACATTTGAGCAATAGCAACTGGGCAGTTTATATGTATAAAATATTTACAGTTTGTTCAACGTGCTTACTAAGTGTCTTGTTTATCAAAGGGATAGCGACCTTTATGTGTCTGTAAAGATGCTACAGTCGGCGCCACAGATGTGTCAGGTCAACGATAAATGGAATAATCATTATTGTATAAAAGCATTTACAGTCTCGCTGTAGAATAAAAAGACGCAACGTTCTGTAAATCGACTCTTTGAAATAAAAATGCTTAGCCATAAATAACGGTTCATGCATTTGTAAAGTTATTAATGAAATTGTCATAAAATCCAGTTCTACATAAATGAATTCATGGATCATCTGTCGATAATTAGGAACTTTGCAGAACAACATTTGTTTTAAACATTTTGTCTAAAGTTATTTGGCATTCATACAATAGGAATTGTTATTGGTCTCAAAATCTGTCCACATTGGAGCCGTTTGGTTACAAGTGGAATACATGTATGTTTAACCTTGCTGTACACCAGACGAAAGAACCTACCGACTATTCGGTATAGTTATCATTTATGTGTTATTGTTACTGAATTCTTGTCAGCATAACGCCTGCTCAGGGACACAGCTGGTGCGTGTGATCTTGAATCTAAATAAGTCCTGAAATTCCTGAAATTTAGTGAAATCTTTCATGAGAAACGTAGAGTTATTATGGCTTTACAACACCGAAGCCAATGATACTATATTATTAGTTTAGGGTCAATCAAATTGGAATTTATGTATGGATGGAAAACACCAATTATTTTAAAAAATCCAATCCATTTTAAAAAGGAAACGCGGAATCAACGCTTGTAAGGCATGGACATTTTCAATATATTCTATATTTTATTTTCACACATCTTTACATTAAATAAAAATATTTTTAAAAAGCACAAGTGTTGGGTGATTGAATAGTGTTGAATAGTACTTCGTGACTGCTCGGCCTTTTAGCTAAGATAAAAGACTATATGGCGGTGAAGTACTCCAACAGTGAATAGTAAATCCTCAGTAGAGAGTATATGGCGGTGACGTACTCCAACAGTGAATAGTACATCCTCAGTAAAGAGTATATGGCGGTGAAGTTCTCCAACAGTAAATAATAAATCCCCAGTAAAGAGTATATACCAGTGAAGTACTCCGACACTAAATGTAAATCCTCAGTAAAGAATATATGGCAGTGAAGTACTCCGACAGTAAATATTAAATCGTCCGTAAAGAGTATATGGCGGTGAAGTACTCCAACAGTAAAAAGTAAATCCTCAGTAGAGAGTATATGGCGGTGAAGTACTCCAACAGTGAATAGTACATCCTCAGTAAAGAGTATATGGCGGTGAAGTACTGCAGCAGTAAATAGTAAATCCTCAGTAAAGAGTATATGGCGGTAAAGTACTCCAACAGTAAAAAGTAAATCGTCAGTAAAGAGTATATACCGGTGAAGTACTCCAACATTAAATGTAAATCCTCAGTAAAGAATATATGGCAGTGAAGTACTCCGACAGTAAATATTAAATCGTCCTAAAGAGTATATGGCGGTGAAGTACTCAAACAGTAAATAGTAAATCCCCAGTAAAGAGTATATGGCGGTGAAGTACTCCGGCAGTAAAGAGTAAATCGTCAGTAAAGAGTATATGGCGGTGAAGTACACCAACAGTAAATAGTAAATCCCCAGTAAAGAGTATATGGCGGTGAAGTTCTCCGGCAGTAAAGAGTAAATCGTCAGTAAAGAGTATATTGCGGTGAAGTACTCCAACAGTAAATAGTAAATCCTCAGTAAAGAGTATATGGCGGTGAAGTACTCCAACAATAAATAGTAAATCCTCAGTAAAGAGTATATGGCGGTGAAGTACTCCAACAGTAAATAGTACATCGTCAGTAAAGAGTATATGGCTGTGAAGTTATCCGACAGTAAATAGTAAATCGTCAGTAAAGAGTATATGGTGGTAAAGTACTCCAACAATAAAAAGAAAATCCTCAGTAAAGAGTATATGGCGGTGAAGTACTCCAACAGTAAAGAGTAAATCGTCAGTAAAGAGTATATGGCGGTGAAGTACTCCAACAGTAAATAGTAAATCCCCAGTAAAGAGCATATGGCGGTGAAGTTCTCCGGCAGTAAAGAGTAAATCGTCAGTAAAGAGTATATGGCGGTGAAGTACTCCAACAGTAAATAGTAAATCCTCAGTAAAGAGTATATGGCGGTGAAGTACTCCAACAGTAAAGAGTAAATCCTCAGTAAAGAGTATATGGCGGTGA
>JAVFBX010238508.1:0-10518 GCA_034783855.1 Mopalia kennerleyi | reverse complement strand
CTCAGTAGGGTGTTTGCCTTAGATCTCAATATAGCGACAAACAAAACCCGGGGAGCATTTTTGAGATCTGATTTTAAGGTCACCGATTTTAATTAGATTGAGGCAATGACATTAGTGAGCGGGAAAAGCCAAATTTGTAATAAATTTATACTATTAGGAAAGTTTACTCACACAATATAGAAAATAAGCCTACTTAAAAAAATATTCTCCCCCTAGAAAACACATTTTAGAAAAGATAATTTTTTTGGAGAGGCTGGCTTATTTTAAAAATTTTTTTACCATGTTCCTTCCACGGTTCCGTAAAATAAGTATAATCTCCAAAGAAAAAAACAAAACAACAAAACTAGCTACTTTTCGTAGCTACCAAGACCAACCCATGCTTTTACATTTGTCTTGTTCCAGTGTGAAGAACTAATATAATACATCTGCGGAATTCATTTGTAGAGAAAATGCGTACGATGGCGGCCTCTCGTTGTCCGGTACACTGAATGGGCGGGGACCCGTATTAAACAACAGGTCATAGCAAGGCGGAGGAATCCCCGTTATGAGGGCGTTTGCTGAAGACAAGGATATGGCATTGACTGCCGATGTCGTGGTTTGGGTTAAGGTTGTTGTTGTACTTCTTGGAATAGCTACGAAACTCCCGTTATCTGATAAAATAGCTTCATCGTAGGTTGGTGGCACACTGATGGTGTTTATTGTGGTGCTTTGTAACGTAGCAGACGGTCCACCACTTTCTCCAGTATTCCTGGGGGAGATGGCGGAATACGCAGGTGGAAGGTAAGTGACACCCAAATTCCGACCTCGTTGAATTCTAGAGCGCAAACGATTCCGGCTGTCTGAAAAAAAAGTCAGGTACGAGACTCTGTAACGGTGATAATATACCTATACCAGATATGTGTTTTCCGTTCCATCTACGCTTATCATTATTGCATGTCTGATCAGCGAGCTATCGTTGTCATTTTTAACATTATCATATTAAACCTATCATTAATAGTTTTATAGCTTTGTGTTAATGACAAATTATGCGAAAAGACTTGTAATTGATATGGAAATAAACAATCAGAGAGAGAGTGTGAGAGAGGGAGTTGTTTTTAATATGAGCACTCCGAGCACATTTCGATAAAAGATTGATAATATGAAGACGGCTAATCTGCATTCGATGTCAAAGAACAGCACTTACTTTCTCGTCTTTTATGACGTCCGTGTAAGATCTTGATGACAACGATAAAAGTAAGTACCAACATGACAAACAGTAATCCGGAAATATAATATATCCAGTCTGAGTTCCCTTCTATAATAAAAAAAAACAATAATAATAATAATACACGTTATTAAAAGAAAATTTCAAAATTACTTAAATATGTGGCATTTTAGAATTGCAAACCATTAAAAATGTCTGTTCGTTCATCTTCATCCCCTCTCTTACCTGTTTTATTGTCAGTACAGTTTCCTTGTGGCCCCGCCTCATAGAAGAATTCCACCAGTTGTGTCACATTGGAATACTTAACATCCCATCCAATCCGATAGTGAGAGTTAGTTGTGCAAGTCTCCGAGATTTGCCATGGGGTCCAGGAAATCAGTGGGTCGTTATAGAGGTCATCAACTGAAGATCAATAGAATAAATTCAAATAGTATGGTTTATGGTACATATAAACAGAAACAGCCTACAATGTGGGGCATTTGATTGAAACCGTCGTCGTCTTACCTCCATGTCATTGCGTATAGACCGCTTGGTCATAAACCAGGACCATCTTGTGTAGTGATATTATGTAAATTACCGATAATTGTGCGGTCGTCGCCAGGCAAATCGCTGCTGTATAAATACACAGGGACTATGCAATGACGCCACACAGCAGTAGACAATGCTTTTCTTTATTTAAAAGCTACTATCAAATTTAATTTTTCTTAAATAAAAAAAAAGTTCAGGCATAATTTATTTTGACACCAAATGTAAATAGCTTGATCAGATTTTTAATGCTAATAATGCTAATATTTTATTCCCGAGAAAGGGGTGGGATGCTGCCATATAGGGAACTTGGTTTACGATTGTTTGATTGTGGTTTAACGCTGTTCTTGGGGATGTTACACCGCTACCACAACGTGACAGCTTCCGTCCACCCATGCTTCCGCTATTCGTTTCTGATGTTAAACTATTAAGGTTGGTCGGCCCCTTAATTCGGGCAGAAACCATCCGGCTGTACACTGCACATGACAATGCACTGAATCACAATTTTCAAACCTAAAACTAAAGGACTTTTAAGTGGAATTTTTGTATAATTGTTTCACTAAATGCAGGCTAATAATGTGAATTTTTGTATTGACAAATAAAAAAAAACAGACAAATTTTTACCTCGAAGGGGCCGACCTACCTTAAGAATAGAATTATGCAATAAACGTATACTATACCTGTTAGTGTACAGTTGCAAACACCAATCTCACATGGTCTTGTTACAACATTTGCTGTTTTCATGCAACATGTTCTATCCGTAGAGGTGGTAAAGCTTAAATTACCAAGTGTATCCGTAGGCCCACACCACGACTCATACGGGATCCTATATGCTGTGTCCCCCCCAAGGCAGTCACCTGAGCTACAGTTTGACCAATCAGTCCAACTTGTGTACTTGGGCGAATATTTATAGCTATCTAAGAATAATAAAACAAAAATTGAACATGCAGCATTTTTTATATTTTAGCGGAAATGGCGGGGTGGGTTTTACGATGTTTCTTTCCATGCGTTTTCTGGTGACTGCCGAAATGGCGTGGTGATTTTTACTAAGTCTCTTCCCAATATTCCGCCAATAAGCCAGATAGCACTCTCGAGTGCGCATGCCACATCCGGGTCTCAAAGAAGATAAACACAAGCACATGGCTATGCTTTTGCAATGACACCTTACTGAAGTGGGGCCTTGTTATCACATTTCTGGACATATCTCCACAGAGAATAATGAGTATATGTGGTTCATTTTAACTATGGTAAAGGTATAAACACTTTCCGACGGTTGTCATGAACCATTCAAGTTTACATTAAAAATAAAGACTCAGATCTCCGATCGTCTGACATGTCTTTGCATATACAGAACTATATACAGACATAGAGCATAAACACATGTTTTATCCGATTTTCCCTTTTTCCCACTCGCTTGAGTAAAAAGCTGACTTTAAACGCTGTATTATTTGGTAAATTTTTGTGGCTTGGCAGATCCTATAACAGTCTTATAATATTGTTTGAAGTGGTAACACGTGGACGAGTGGCTGACGCAAGGGATACACATATGTGTCAGGCATTAAATCCAGGGCCAATTTCAGTAATACCTAGTCGGATAATTTTTCATGGCTTAATAACTTTGTATAAGTTGAAAGGTGGACATTAACATATGAATGAAAAGTCTTAACTAATATAGTTTTGAGATAGTGTTCACGTATCTGTTTTATTATTTTTAAGTCGATTTATAGGAGATTAGATATATATAAAGACATAATCAAGACGCCCAGTCTCCAAGCAACAGGATAAAAGTATTAATTTGATAATTAATTTCTTCTGTTTGTTTACACTTTCTTCTTATGTGAAATAGGGCCGGTGGCCATGACTTAGTGATGGCGTGTGCTCTTCCTAATCCTACTCCAATTTACCGTTCACGGAATCAGGTATATGAGTGAGTCACACTATGCGACTCCAGCAATCAAGGGGGTAGTTTTTATGAGGTTTCGTCGATCCCTGTTTTTCACCGTTATGAGACAGAAACAGTGTGAAGTGGACAATCCGTCATCATATAAGTGAAATACCCTTAAGTACGACGTTAAACTCCAAACAAACAATCAAACAAACAATCTTATGAGTATATATCACTACCAGCATTCAATTGGACTTTTATATATGTTCGTACAAATGCTATATATTTATCAGTCCTACTTTCTTTATACTCTCTTTATATTATACCTCAAAATAGTCTTTAGCAATTGTTATTATTCACTATAGTATTTATTGCCTTAATTTAGGTTCTATATATTCACCATACAGAAGCACTTAAAAGGATATTGATATTCTGGTGTCATGAAAAAACTATTTCAGAAATAAGATATTAATAAAAGTGTTGAGGATGACTTGCATGTATACATGTATTTTCAAAATAACTCGCTTATACATTTTTATTAAATCTTGGATTGACGCTTATTATTAATGCTTATTTTAGATTCTTATCACAGTTACCTGACGTGTTAATAGTATCTTACTATTCATAATTGCATTGCATGATAATTTGTCCATTGTAAACATTGTTGTATCCATCAGACATCTTCACATGTACCAGTAAATTTCGCGAGTGGTTAAAGCCAGTCATAGTTTTCATTTTTAATTCCTATTAACGCTGTTAGGATTTTTAATATTTAACTATCGTCTTTTGTATAAGTTTTGAACGACATTTAGAAGTGGGGTAACATAATTATACAATTACTGGATAACCACTTCTTGTTTTGTGATAGAACGCAACGTTTCCATACATATGCCTGTATCGTCATCAGATGTAAATTTACACCTGATGACGATATCAATGTATCGAAACGTTGTGTTCTATCACAAAACAAGAAGTGGTTATCCAGAAATGGTATAATTATCTTTCTTTTGATCTATGATGAACAAAAACAAATTCTGGTTATACATCTGCTCTTTTTAGAAATTTTAGAAATGTGACATGAGACATTGGTAGATATTTTAGCAATATCCATAAGAATGTAATTGAACAATAAATATATACAAATAAAACTCTTTCAAGTTTGTAGTTATTATATTCTTTATCTAACGTTAAAGTAAGCCAAAAACTGGGTAAGGGGAGGGGGCGGCGTGTCATATTTATATTCTATTTGTTTAAGAATAATATGACAGGAATATGTGCTCAATTACCTCACTCCAAATGTTAACAGTTCAGGACCAATTCCCCACAGGGCAATAACCTTTCACATCTTTCCAATATTATTTAAACCTGTATTACACCCCAAAATCGCGCAGACGGGAGACTTTACTTCGCTCAAAGTCAACTACACATGACCATTCCCGCATGTTTCTGTATGCTGCAAAAGCACGTGGTGGGTTTGTTTATCTTCCTTCGATCCCAGAATGCAGCATTTTCATCGAAAATGTTATCTGGCTTATTAACAATTCCCCAAAAACCAATTCTGCACGTAAGTATTGTAGTTTGTGAAAGGACCCAACGGTTGTCCACATTTAATTAATATATATGCCACAAACTTTAGTTGCCTGCGATTTGTGATTGAAAGCAGGGCTTTCTGCTCCAGTTGTTGTTGTTACGTAACTTTGAGTTTAGCTGTAGAATCAATTGACGAAGTGACATACCAGCTACAAGGTGTATCAGTATAAGTATTGGACTTGTAATTTTACGACCCGAACGAAGTATGTTTTGCATAATCAATTACATTGAATCAGGCTAATGTCCAGTTCCCCTGTGGGTTACATGGGTGCCCTCGTTAGTTATTCTGCCTTTAAGTCCCAGGTTTTAAGGGACCATTTTCGACCAGAAGGTACAGTGGACACAGGGTTTGTCTATTTGATTGGGGTTTAACGTCATACTTAAGGTTATTTGACCCGCATGACGTCGTGGCAGGCAAATGGACGAAGGAAACCACGCTCGGCACAAATAGCAAGGAATCTAAGACACCACGGGACAAATACACACCCGTACAGGACAATATACCGTTCACAGGATCGAGTCCGTCTGTCGACCATCAGGTATATATTAGTGAATTACACAATGTGGCGCCGGCAATCGCGGGGCTGGTTTTTACCAGGTTTCCTCTCGGTTTCCACCATAATGAGGCAAGAAATAGTGTGAAGTGAACAATCCGTCGTCATATAAATGAATTCTTCTTGAGTACGACGTTAAACCAAACAAACTTTAGATCTGAAAGCACCAGGGCAACAGGTTTGTTTATTTGTTTGATTGAGGTTTAACGTCGTACTCAAGGGTATTTCACTTATGTGACGATGGATTATCCAATTCACACTGCTCGTTGCCTTATTATGGTGGACAACCGGGAGGAAACCTCGTAAAAACCTACCCTGCGATGCCGGAGCCACAACGTGTGACACGTTCATATACCTGATGGTCGACAGATCCTATAAACAGTACATCGAAGCAAGATTAGTAAGTGAACATGTTACCCCTAAGCCACGGTCGCTGGCTCCAGGGCAACAGGAAGCTCCCTCCAACCACCCGCCAGTGGACACAGGCTGAGCTATAGCTATAGACACAGGAAGAGCTGTAGCTATCAAAATATGAAACAACTTTTTCCTGTATGTTTTTATATATAACTTTTCACATCAAATGTTTATTTTATGGATTGTTTTAAAAGTGTCATTGCATTAATAGTACAAAAAAATACAGACTATAGAAAAATGCAAGGTTTCATACGACTGTCTTTCGGTGAACATAAATGTTTAACACAGAATGGGGGCGTTAATGTCTGTCGTGTAAGCTAATGTTCTACATGTGCTTGAAGCACATGTCATTGTTTATATTTACATATGACGTAACATGCCCATATACGGTAGCTGAAGCTGTCGTTGTTGCATAACACATTCTGAATACATGTATGAAACTAATGATGCCGTGATGTTCATTCTATCATTTAGCTAGTTATAACCGAAGATAACGCGACATGGTGGCAGCGGTACTTATTGAAGAACACCCACGTAAGCTCATTGCAACAATGCAATAGACATTATTCAATAACTGATAGAAAATAACTGTATAATTCCAGCGAGTTTACCGTCACGTGGAGACAGCCCACAGTGAACACGGGTCTCAGCAGGCAGATACAGACATCATGGCAGAATACAATCCCAGTATACAAATACCACCTCCAGACAAATTTACATTTAAACCTGAAGATTGGACTAAATGGATCAGGAGATTTCAGCGCTATAGAATAGCTACAGGTCTGAATGATAAAAGTGGAGCCAGCCAAGTAAATACATTCATCTATAGTATGGGTGAAGAGGCTGACGACATATTCGTGTCTTTTGGCCTAACAGAAGAAGAAAGTGAAGACTTCAACTCTGTTAAGGACAGATTCGAAAAACACTTTATCGTTAAACGCAATGTAATTTTCGAACGTGCTAAATTCAATATCAGGAAACAAAAACCTGATGAACCAGTTGACAGTTTCATCACTGAACTATATTGTTTAGCAGAAAATTGTGAATATGGTGCTCTTAAAGAGGAGTTAATACGTGATAGAATCGTGGTGGGTATCATTGATAAAGCCTTATCAGAAAAGCTTCAATTAGACTCAGAGCTAACATTACAGAAAGCTATCACACAAGCTCGACAAAAAGAGACAGTAAAACAGCAACAGAAAATCCTGAATCCAAATGAACAGGTAAATGTGGATCGGGTCATATACAAAAATAAGAACCCAAACAACAAGTTAACAATTACAAATAATCCATATCCAAACCAATTTCGTAAGGGAAAACAAAACACTAAGAAGAATTATACACAAACACGTTGTACACGATGTTTAGGTCCATCTCATTCAAGACAAGACTGTCCAGCTCGTGATGCCCGCTGTGAAACCTGTAATTTCAGGGGCCACTATACTAAAGCATGTTTGACGAAATCTCGCAGACCAAAGCATAGAGTACACGAGGTTCAAATGGATGAGTCTGAGTACGAGGATGAACCTGGTGAATTCTTTCTTGGTGTAGTGATAGACAATCTGTCTGACAGTAAAACAGTGAAAGCGCCATGGCAAGTTGACATTTATGTCAATGATAATAAATTTAACTTCAAGCTCGACACTGGGGCAGATGTCACGGTGTTACCTACATCTGTATATCACAGTAGTGACAAGTTGTGTAACAACCTACAGTCAACTAAGAAAGTTCTGTATGGACCTTGTAAACAGATACTTCCTTGTCAAGGTAAATTCACGGCTCAGCTATCCACACTGTCCCGTGATAAGACCGTGTATGAAGACATATATGTCATTGACAATCTGGAAACCCCACTACTTAGCCGTACTGCTGCAGAAAGTCTGGAACTTCTTTACAGAATAAACAATGTTTCAAGTAAACAGTACAAAGAACAAGTAGTCACCCAGTACTCAAGCTTATTTAAAGGTTTAGGACAAATGGACGAAGAATATACAATAACATTGAAAGATAATTCTGTTCCCTTTGCTATTTCTGTACCACGGAAAGTTGCCATGCCCCTGTATGAGGAAACCAAGCGGGAACTAGAAAAGATGATAAAAATGAATGTCATCTCCAAAGTCGACCAGCCGACTGATTGGTGTGCGCCGATGGTCGTGGCCCCAAAAGCTAATAATAAAGTCAGAATATGTGTTGATCTTACAAATCTTAATGACTTTGCCAAACGGGGAAATCATCCAGTACCAGCGGTAGATAAAACACTTGGTAGACTTTCAGGCGCAAAAGTCTTCACAAAGCTAGTGCTAACTCTGGTTTCTGGCAAATTAATTTGGCAGTTGAATCGCTTCCCCTCACCACTTTCATCACCCCATGGGGAAGATATTGCTTCAATGTGTTACCCTACCGAATTAACTCCGGTTCAGAGAATTCCAGAAATGTATGAACAGGAGGAGTAGAGTGTAGTATAGACGACATCCTGATTCATGGTCCAAATCAACAAATACACGACCAGAGACTTAAAATAGTCAATTAAAGACATCCCAGCACCAAACAGTGTTTGCAGGTCACTTAGCTAGCAAAACACAGCCATTAAAAGAACTTCTCAAAATTGACACAGAATGGGTTTGGGGAAACCAGCAAAGTCAAGCATTCGTTGATATAAAAGAGTGTTTGGTCAAATCTCCTATCTTGGCACTATAAGACATTAACACAATTTCCAAGATTTCTGCTGACGCTTCATCATATGGCCCTTGATGGCGTTTTGGTACAACTACAAGACAACAAGTCCTGGCGACCTGTGCTCTATATGTCTAGGGCTATGATGCCAACCAAAATGCGTTATGCGCAAATAGAAAGGAGGCACTACCACTGACGTGGGCTTGTGAGAAAACAAGCGATTTCATAATTGGAAAGGAAATCATCGTGGAAACTGACCACAAACCTCTTGTGTCTCTCTTAACAAAGTACACACTAGACAAGTTACCTCCTCGTATACAGAGATATCGTATGCGATTGATGAGATTCAAATTCAGAGATGTTCGACATGTACCAGGCAAAGAAATGTATATTTCTGAGACTGTCAAAACCTCAGCCACGTGCTGAAAATAGCACTCCCACTATAAAGGAAATTCAAATGGATGCATTCGTAGCCAGTATAGTCGATGCAATACCTGTATCCGATGTCAAACTTAATCTCATTAGAAAAGCACAAAGACAAGATGAAACGTGCATTAAGTTAAAAGACTACACATTATACATGGCTGGCCAGACAAACACACACTCAGTGACAATGTTAAGCCTTACTGGTCAGTACAAGGAGAAATTTCCGTCACTTTTCAAAGGATCGAGGTTAATTATTCCATGTAGCCTGAGAATGGATATTTTAGACAGAATTCACGAAGGTCACCAAGGTATCGTCAAATGTCGACAGAAGGTTTTGAAAAGTATGCGGTGGCCAGGCTTAGGTCGCGTGCACACTGCCAGCGAACTGCGAAGCGGTGCGAAGCGAACTCGATTCCACACCCATCTCTGCTAGTTCGCTGCCGGTTCGCGCGACCAAATATAAAATTTAACTTTAGTCGCTTCGTCGCTTGTTTCTAGCTGTTAAACATTGTCGCCAGTTCGCGGGGATCAGTTCGCTTCGCGTCGCGTCGCTTGTTCGCTGGCAGTGTGCTCGCGCCCTTAGTCGAGAGATTCAGGACATGGTAGAAAACTGCCGCATCTGTTCTACACAAAGACATAACAGAGCAGAGCCTTTTATACCATCCCCTGTTCCTGGTCGACCATGGCAAGTTGTTGCTACAGACCGTTTCCATCTTAAAGACTGTACTTACTTGATTGTGATAGACTATTATTCTAAATACACAGAAGTATCAGCTTTAATGAAATCAACTAAAGGCAGCAATGTGATCCGTGCATTGAAATCTATTTTTTCACGCCATGGTATCCCAGAAGAAGTGAGGTTCGACAACGGTCCCCAGTACAATTGTGCATTTTGCAAAAAACTGGGGATTCAAACACAACACCAGCTGTCCAAGATATCCGCAATCAAACGGCGCAGCAGAAAAAGGCGTCCAAACAGAATAGAGAATTTTAAAGAAGGAGAAAGATCCAGCGAAAGCTCCGCTATCCAGCGGTTTTTCCCCAGCTCAATTTTTAATGGGTAGACGCATACGAACTACAGTACCAACGTTTCACGCCAACCTTGTTCCAAAGTGACCTGATATTGTAATTGTAATTTTTTTTTGTAATGCTTTATTTATTTCTAGAGGGTTTTATACAGTTTTACAACTAGGACATAATTTCCTCTATAACATAATTATGTTACACAAATATGCCGTATTATCAAA
>JAVFBX010238497.1:0-10519 GCA_034783855.1 Mopalia kennerleyi | reverse complement strand
CCCCCCCCCCCCCCCCCCCACCCCCCTCCCGCCATCAATTACCATATACCCGATTGCTTGGCAACCAAATGACATTATATCTGCGCTGGAGATAGTGGTATGTTTCGTCTCCATGTATCTGTCCTTAGTAAATTTGTTGTTTGAAATTTAATGGCAAGTCTCCAAATTGCTTTTTAACGTTTAAAATTGCAGTTTGCAGTAACTTAAGGTATATATTTTCTCTCAAAATTCAATACTTATGTCGGCATGATAGTAGTTACTTTGATCAATCATGGAGCTTGTATACAAATGATTACCAAACAAAAGGCACTACACGATTACCAAATTTTTCGCTGATTATTATAACTGCACTTTACTACAATCGACAACTAAGTTAAGTATTTGTTTGTTTTATTACGGTTTAACGTCGTACACAAGACTAAGCTAAGTAGATAGACATTGTTTAACAGTCCAGTGCCATCTATCCTTTTCATGCAGGCTGCATTTTTGGGTTAAACCGGCGCCTTCACGTTCCTCACCGCGTCGTGAAGCTCAACTTTTCCCCACAGTTTCGGAAAACTCAACAAAAAGCGAGACAATATAAAATGCAACAAATATTTGATTTAAAGATAATTGGGTGTGTAAGCAATTTTAAACAAAAATTTCAATGATCTGCAGCTGGACGACATGTACTTCCGATGTATTGTAATGTCTAATTTAGCGGACGACGACGACAACACAATTTACTGTAATTTACCGAAAATCACTATTAAACACGATCAAGCCGCTTCTACTCATAACATGGAGGTAAGAAGGCAGCGGTTTTAATCAACTGGTAGATCGGCTGTGAGAAACCATGTGCCGTTCCAATTTGATTTGTGACGGGTAAACGCCATTTCAAATTACACAGGCTATTATTCATTTCTTATGCGGCAATGAAACAATACATGTCGGTATAGACAATTTTATTTCCTTTGATGTCTCGGTTGATCACAGCTTTGCATTTGCTGTAATTTAATTTCATCTACAACAGTATGTGATAGGTATACGGCAAGCGAGCTGGTAAATACTACGTTATTACCAACTGTAGGACAGTTAGCCAGCGATTCACTTCTCCAGTTCACTTCATAACACGGACAGTTCAATCTTCAACATCACTACTATCGCTCCAGACTACACAATTTACAACACTGGTTTAATTGTATTTACACCGAGTCTGGTATCTTTATCATATTAGTGACAAACGAAGCTGAAATGAGACCACTTTTCTTGTACTTAGCCGCCGGTACTGACAGTATTATTCCATAATGTTGGTGTATCGGCGTCTAAAGAGATCATTGTGAAAGTTCATTATCAGTTCATTCCATGGAGTATTTACAATAAGAAATATTTGTTTAATATAATTTGCTTTGATTGTTGTTGAATATAACATTACCTTGATTCCACGTGATATGTTTTAACAATATTGGGAGGTTGTTTACCTTTCACATTAGATTGATTGGCAGATGAATACTAATTGAATGTGTAACAATACCAATGTTGTGAACATGTGTCACTCAGCTCTTCCAATGACAAGCTTGTCACTGAATACATCTTCCCATCGCAAGGGTCAGAATGTGCAAGACGAGACTTCCACAATACTACCCTTGCTGCAATACGAGGCAAAAACAGGGGAAAATTTTAATTGGACTTTTGTAGAAATAGGCAGCCAACCAGAAAGTGGTTTACACATCAAAAAGTGCAACAAACAAGCGTGGCGCCATTGCCAATTAACGTGGTGATGCCAGGACTCGTTAATGAGACTATTCAAGTGCATGCGTATACATACACGTATAGCCTACTTGTCTTCCTGTGTTTAGACAGCCTTTTTGTAATTTTAAGGAAGCTCCAATCTGATTGGGTGGGGTAAAGAGAGGTCATCTGAAAGTAGCTGTCGTATAGTCTAGTTAACTCAGATGGGTTGTCTATGAAGGCCAGGTACGATAGGAAGAACGGCATTATGCGATAATCTTTTATTACACCTTGCATGAGGAAGTTGTGAATACACAAGCTTCATCCGTAACTCATTAACTTTGCCCTTCAATTCTTATAGAAACTCCAGTTTAGAAACATGTCGAACAAAATAAATTGGCAATACAGTTTAAACTCACCTTGTTTAATTCCTATACTGTCTGTCCGATTACGTTATCAGGTTTTACCATTTTATAGAAAATATCTACAGACTAAGATGAACAACACCTTCGTTTGTTACTTACTCGCCATTGTCAACTACATGTAACTACAATACATCCCTTAAGCCACTGCACATGATTTCAATTAGTATACAAATTAAATTAAAAAATCCCGCGTAACTCCTACCCATTCACCCCCGCCAGATGTCTAGGTGGCGAGCAGTGTCTCTTGTTGCAGTCGGCAAGGGCGAGTGAGTCAGCAGACCTGGCGTCTTTCACCAAAAGTCATATGTCATAAAGATATCATACGATAAAATTTACTAAGGTTACATTAAGGCGTAAAAATGTCGTACGGCATTTTGTAAAAGTGGCTCAAGGGCTTTATGTCGTAAAATGTTACTTCTGACTAGGGAGAAAGCATTGGGATTTTTGTTAAACCAGAAAAGGAAGATGAAGAAATGATTACAAGGAAGTAATTCGTGACGTTCATTTCACGCAAAAAAGCGTGTGTATAAGTATTTGATCTAGCCAAATTTCGGACGAAGACAATGTTTGTTGATAATTCAATATTTCAATTTTTAACTCTTATCTTGTTGTCACAAAGTGAAGCAAATCTCTTGTTGAGATCGTGGATTATGGAAGTGTCTGAGACGCTTTCCTGATAATCTTTTATGTTTCGCAAAATGCAAGTAATTTTTTTTTCGTTTAGATCACTGGTACACAAGTTAAGATCATGTGTTGATGTGATATAACTGGGTTCAAGTTTGTGGAAGAGATGATAGTCATGTTCAGGTTAAACAGGTCCACTGCTCATGGATAGTATGGTTTAATGCGTGGCTGCAAGGTACACGCGGTCTTAAGGAATTGATCTGAAGTAATTTCATTCAGACTTAAGTTTTTTATTCACATAGATTGCTATCATGATATTGAATACTTGAGGTTAAGGTATTATATTGAAGTGATAGCAGTCTATTACTGTTTAATTGGAGGCATTTTGTAAAGCATGGGTTATCATCAACATCTTCTCATTGTTTTGTTGATATTTGTTTTAACTGAACTTGAATTGCTTTTCTTCCAGATACATTTCTTTCTTAAATAGGACTTGTTTTATATAAGATGTATCTTTTTGTCTAAAAGTAATTAATTATTTTTTTTTAATTTGGTGTTTAAATATGAATTTTATTTAAAATAAATTTTTTTTTAAATTAATTTTTTAAATCAAAATAGTTTAGTTTATGGTAGTGCAAGTGTTTTTTACTATTCAGTGTTGGCAGAAGTAAAGCAGATGCAACGTCTCAATACATCATGTCAACGGCATTGCGGTCATTTCTATACAACTTCTTACGGCAAGTGCCCTATAACGTGGTTGAGGAAAAGTGTGTGGACTTGTCCGTCCTTTAACAGCCACCAGACACAACACCAAGTGTTCAACTTTGTCTTCAGATCACTCAGTTCAACCAAGAAGTGTGTGTCTTGTGTGGAAAAAGGTCACCAGAGAATGACAGATCCCCGTATCCAGGCCATGGGCGGAAAACATCAATCACTTGACGGCACAGCAATTGCTGCGCACGGCAGTTCAGACTACAGACCCAGTGCCCAATTAAACCCTTTTTATTTTCCGTTTAAATGTGCTGTAATTTTAACGTAAACATTACATCAAAATAAACGCCACCGTAATATGTTTGTATTAATATATTCAAAGATGGAGATAGTATGCTTACACTTGTGTTTACAGTATAAGTTAGGCCTGGCTAATTTATTATTTACAAATACGACGAAGCGAATGTAAAACCAAAAATTCCGGAGAGATGTCGGTATATGAGGGGGTAGCACGATGTGGCTTCGACCATCGCGTATCGTACGACGTTACACCCAGATCAATCAAACAAACATTCACGCAAATATCAGTCCGATATGTATGAATACAATCAAAATACATATTTATAAACCCCCCCTACCCACCCGTAGCGCCACCACTGACCACGAGCGTTGTTGCTGTCTTCTAGGGCTAGTTGTACGAAGATTGTGTAAATGAGTTTTTCATTGCGATAAACTCTATCTAACTTTATGCCTGAGAAGAAAGATGGCTCTGAAAACCGTTTACATCAAATAAATAAAATGACCGCCGGCCCTTAAGGACTCAAACTCCACCACACCCAGCCACGATTATTCGCAGCGTCTATGGTCAGCAAAGTTGACCAAAGTTGTACAAATAAACTGATCTGGTATAAACAGCCACTCATATAGGCAACCACCTGGCGAGCTCAAACTTAGATTCAACGACCTAAAATTTAGATGAAGACGGGCATCAAAAGTCATAGCTAATCATATTGCACACGTAGCGCCACCACTCACCACGAGCGTTTTTCCTGCATTCATGTACATATTTTATTGTAGAGAAAGCAAATTGTATTGGACTCCGCTTTGGGCCCACTCATTATTCAGGTAACATACACATTGCATACATTTTGTGCAAAATCCTGACTAGTATAACTATTGTATTGCGAATAGATTAAATGCTTTTTTTGTATTTTAAATTTGTGTGCCGCTAATTTCATTTTTTTCTTTCATTACACAATATCCACACACAAATGATATAGACGATACCAGATTATTACCAATCGGGTTGAGCTAACAACAGTCTGGATGTTCCCGCGGCTTTCGGGACCTAACTAGTAGCTAACTAGTGAATTTCTTGATTTCGTTTAATTCGCAATACTTTTATACGCTAATACTGTTAAACGTCAATTGAACAGACAATGTCTTGACCACCATAATTCCCCTGGTGTCAGTCCGTCTGTTGGGACCAGGTGGTCTGGACCAGAGGTATTGAGTGCGCATACAGCACACCAGTTATTAAAGAGACGTTTATCACAAGATAGATGTCTTATCCAAAAGGACCGTTCTTGTCATCTGAGGACCTTTGTCCTTCTCTTTGTCAAAATATAAATCAATTGTCAAAGCAGATGTCAAGACAGACAATGAATATTCCCAATAAAAGCAGCTAGCCACTGGTCAGCGATGAGGTTTTAGAAAAGGTCGTAAATTCTCGATGTTAAACTGACAACACATTCGATCCGAAGAACCTATTTCCTTTCAGAAGATTGCCAATGAGGCTTCTGGTGGAATAAATCAGAGAGATTATTTGTATTAACATGTTTGATTGGCATTAAGAAGCAGGGATAGAAATATAGCAAGCAAGACTTCGTGGATTTTCAACTTCTGGTTTTATTGATACGCAATGTTTCAGTGTGGACACTAGCATCGTTTTCAAACACTGATACTTCCCATAACAATAAATCTAGAAGCTAAAAAGTCATAAAGTTTAACTTGTTCTGTTACTATTATTATTTTCTATAATATTTATTATTAAACACCTTTCTGTTGAATCTTTTAACATGTTTAATAATATATGACAGTATTACCCCCCAAACCCTTTGGGTCAACACAAGTCTTTCACCATCTGTTGGAAAATTGTTATTTAAATTGGGATCTCGTGCTTTACACAGTATTACCATCATTTGTATTAGGGCGATATTACATTTATGTAAATTTAGTCCAGCATATGCATTGATGATTGATTGTGGGTGACACATTCCATCAAGTTACGTTTCCCTAGAACCACGTTAATCAATTGCTTCAGGTCTCAACACAGTTATCAGCAAGTCAGTTGTCATTGAGGTTTCATTAGACCCTAACACAGATGCTTCAGATCTTGCTGGGCCTCTTTCACTTAAAATGGACAGTATATTGATCACGTTTATTAAAAGTTTGACATTGGAAGTTTACGCTAGTGAAGAAATTATTTCCAATTTTTAATTACGAATAGCTAAGTTTGACATTTTAATTTACATTTTTAGTTACCGTTTTATCAAAGCCATTGACAAAGGTGTTGGACAAAACTGAGATTATCACAGTAGTCAGCATTGTGCTTCTGTTCGCCATATGCTGATTTGTAGTTCCATGGATCAATTCAGTAATGTCTATTACACCCTTTTTCACACTGAATATATCCATCTACTGGTAGGTGCCACCACAGGCTGTACAGAATTCACATTTGTTGCATTTTAAAGAGCTAGATTTTTCAAATGTTTTCTGAAAGATAGATGACACTTAATCGTTAAATGTCTATTTCAGTAACTTCAGATTTTGGCAGATAGAAACCTGCTAAGTTCCCCACAATTAGTCATTGGAGTGACTTCATATTTGTTGGATTTTAAAGAGGACACTGTGGTGATAGACCGGGGCTTCTTTTTAACTTCGCATTAGAGTTTTTAATATGTTTTCTGAAAGATTGATGCTTTTTTATAATTTTTATATAAATATATTATACAAATATATCCATGCATGGATGGTTGTTTTTGAATGGGTATTGAAACGGACAAAACAACGAAAGGGTTGTTTTTGGATTCAGATTTCTGGTAAAATAGAAAATTCATGGCAGACATATGTTCAGAAGATATTTGAAAATGGCAGCACTCTTGTAAGCTATACAAGGAGTTCTTTGATGACTGATCTGTAAAGAAGACATATTCATAGGCTATAGATGTAGTATAATAGAACTCAGGCAATATCAACTAGAAGCACGGAACGTCTCAATACATAATGTCAACGGCATTGCGGTCATTTCTATACAACTTCTTACGGCAAGTGCCCTATAACGTGGTTGAGGAAAAGTGTGTGGACTTGTCCGTCCTTTAACAGCCACCAGACACAACACCAAGTGTTCAACTTTGTCTTCAGATCACTCAGTTCAACCAAGAAGTGTGTGTCTTGTGTGGAAAAAGGTCACCAGAGAATGACAGATCCCCGTATCCAGGCCATGGGCGGAAAACATCAATCACTAGACGGCACAACAATTGCTGCGCACGGCAGTTCAGCTTACAGACCCAGTGCCCAATTAAACCCTTTTTATTTTCCGTTTAAATGTGCTATAATTTTAACATGGTTAATTTCCAACTTCTGTAGAGAAGACATATTCATAGGCTATAGATGTAGTATAATAGAACTCCGGCAAGATGGCGATGAGCTCAGTGGAATGTAGCAGCTATGGGTGAACAGGAGTTAGAGGAAAGGACAACATCGTATTAGAGGAATATCTCTGGGAAGCTTTACGTTTCGCGTATGTAGTTTGTAAATTCAGTATATCAATGTGAAGGAAAGGCAGCCTCGCGAAATAAACCAGGAACACATAGGATAATTCAAATGATTTGACAGACAGACATAGACAGATGATAGAGATTAATCACAGTTTATCTGAGAGACCTAATCCAATGGTACAATAAGTACAACGTTTCAAAAGAGCTATTGTGCTAACATTGTTATTGTAATAAGATTTTTCGAGAAGTCTCCGAGAATGAAGCAACAATCCCAATGGATTTTACTAACAAATCCACTTTGAAGCAATATAAAAGAACGTGAATTGCCTGTCCGTTGTACTACTGATGGTAATGTCCATGTTGGACGATAATTATCCAATTACATTCTCCTGTAATTGAGGTTGTTGTGTGGCAGTTTACATGCAAATAGCCTTATTATCGCTGTGGAATAGGCATATTGGTTTACAGAAACGAATTGAATTATCGCTCTGAAATAAGCATATTGCTTTACACAAACAAGCCAATTACTTACAAAGGAATTATCAAGCAAGACGGCTTTATTAGTCGACACACAATACGATTTGATTTCTAACGTAAATTGCTACTTAAAGAAATATACAACTAAAGAAAAAAACTGTTTACAAATGAAAGGAGTTTGTATTTATGATTCCCTTTCAGCCAGCGAACGTTATGCACCATTTGACTCAATGACAACGAATATATGTATTAGGAGCAGCACATTATGGGAGGCCATTGCTCAATGCCTTCAGCCCGCGGCTGTGGCTTATTGGTTAGTCAATGTGCTTACTAATCCAACTTCAATGTACTGTTCACAGGATCGAGTCCGTCTGTCGACCTTCAGGTATATGTGTGAGGCACACGATGTGGCTCCGTCAATCGCGAAGGTGGTTTTTACTAGCTTTCCGCCCGATTTCCCACCGTAGTTAGAAATGAAACAGTGAAGAGGATAATCTATCGTCAAATAAGGGAAATACCCTTCAGTTCGACATTAAGTCGAAATCAAACAAACCAACAATATCAATGAAATCGGGAATTAAGACTTTTCAATCAGAGCTGTACATTTGTTAATTCGTCCCTTGCTTACCCATATATTCCTCAACTATAAAACCGATAGACATAACAAAGCAATCGAATATGATAGCCAAAAGAAACAAATCGCTCATTAACTAGACTCGTTCTTCTTCTAATGATAAGTTTATTCGGTCAGCCTTGCACTCTTTGACGACACTCAAAAAAATCAGCGGCCCGTCATTCGCCTTCCTGTATGCTAGAGCTCTGAAAACTCATGCAATATGACACTCGTCTCGCACAACAAACAGCTTGCATACATATTAGCATATACCATGCATAAAAATTAAAGGCCGAAAAAAATGTTTGGGAAAGAGAAAGTTATAGTTGTTTCAATGACACTCACAGACTGCTTGAACAGTCTATCGCATAAATAATTCATTTTGAGCTGTATTTGCATATCTCAGAAATACAGTGTGTAATTTGTGTACATAGAGCTAAACAACAACCAAAAACGTGTTCTTGTCTTTTTGTATGTGGGTGTGTCCGTGTCTGATGTACGTTGTAAAGGTTATTTGATTGATGTTAAAGTATATTGGCTTAATGGTACTTTGCCTCATACAATTTTTTTATATAGTAGACCTAAATATGTACTAAATCTTATATAATGTTTCACAACTAAACATCGTAACCCTTGAAACGTTTCGGGGTTCTATGCCCATACACTGGTACCGGTACACGATACTAGGGTGAAAACGAATAATTCCGACCAACTAGCCTTCCAGCCTTTCTAAACAACATATATCCACATATTAAATTTACAATGGAACGTATGACCAAAAATTGTATCCCTTTCCCAGAAACAATGGCTTCCGTCGAAGAAATAGGCTAGTTAAGTCAAAATCTACCGTAAACCTACACATAGGGACCAATTTCTGGCTTTTAATTCCACAAACTGGCTGTAGTCCGAAATTTATTTGCAGAGAGGAAATTTTTTAAGAAACATATCCAAGAGATTTTGATGAAGATTATTTTAAACAAACTTTCAAAAACTAAACATTCCATGAATCAAAAGCTAGTAGAACAAATAAAAGCAAAGGCATTACTCCAAAACAGTAACACGACGGCAAGTACAACCCATCCGCATTGTGGCGGTATTGCAGAAAAAAACCCTCATTTATGGGCATTACGGAACAAAAAAAATCCGTAAAACCCAAAATACAATTAGAAATATACTAGTACATACAAAAGGTAAACATGACAAAGATAAAATAAACAAAGTTGTGTATTAATGCTAAGAACCTTGTTTGTCACCTTCGAACACAAGTGAAACTCTAGTTAAACGCTTATTTCAACACAAACGACCGCATTCAGGTGGCAACGATTTTGCAGTTTCCACTCATACACCAAAAAAAAGGACACACTTTTTGTAAACGTGATATCGCAGTCATGGACAACGACTCCAGGTACATTGGCAGGGGTATCAAAGAAGCCATTTGGGGAAAAGTTGAGAACACTTCCCTCGATCAGAATGGTGAGCTTAGACCTAAAATATCAAACAATAGTGTTAAACTATTTAAAACACAAACGAAGCCATTAAAACCTGTCTGACCTAAATTGTATAGCGGGCAACATTTGGGTCAAAACTACTAAACAAATTTCATTTATAATGTATGTTTCTTTATTTTCATGTTTTTCCTTCTAGGCTAACAACATGTGGTAATTTAGTCTTCATGACTACTAGTATTCGATCTTCACATATTAACGCCCGAGGCTAGTTCGCTTACGTGACGGCAGGGTATCTAATGAATTGCCACACTCACACAACCATATGATATTAAGCATATTGTTCTGTTGGAAAATTAATATTTCTCCAGAGCTAAACCAAGCAGTAGGTCTTTACTTGACATATGCTCCCTCAGCCAGAGGGTTAAAGGAAATATAGCCCGCGGACCGTGTTTTAACTTTAAATAATCTATGTTCTATGACAACTGTAACACAGTGACCGGGAGGCCCAGGCCGTCATAGGAAGATCTTCGTGCAATCTGACTTAGCGTGTAGGCCTACATCGGAGGCAACAATGCAACATTAAAGGGAAAGACACTTGATTTTCGACCTAACTTATTATTTTTATTGCATATTTTCAAAGACAAACATCTGTATTGTACTTGTATTCGAGTTATTTTAGCCGTTAATTAGTTAAATTAAGAGGTGGGAATGACGCCATTGTTAAAAAACACG
>JAVFBX010238486.1:0-10519 GCA_034783855.1 Mopalia kennerleyi | reverse complement strand
TGTGAAATATGAATCTGGTCCGAACCATAGTTTCTGAGCATTGGCGATAACAAGAAATTGTTAACGGACGGACGGACCACGGATGAGAGTGATCAGAAAAGCCCACCATCAGATGATGGAGGGCTAAAAATAGACAAAATACAGCTCAATCTATATTTGCCATTGACTGGATAAATGGCACGTTAGAACCCAGACATTTTGGGAAACATCAATGTCTTAGATTGGTTGATTGGAGTTTGATGCTGTGTTTGTCTTTGAGGTAAAGGGAATCACCCTTGATGTCCCTGGCAGCATACGGTGACAAACAACATGAACTTGATGCAAAGTGTTAAAATTTGTAACAGGACAACTATAACAATCCATTTCTTGATATGGCTTATCTCTGAGCACCACAGGCAGAAGGTTTGTTTGATTTGGGTTCATACTCCAGCATATTTAACTTATATCACGCTGGATTGTCCACTTCCTTGATTAAATACAGTGTAAAGCTGAGAGGAAACCTTGTAAAAACCACCTCCTGGATTGCACTTAGCCATATCCTGTGACTCACTTATATAACTGATGGTGGACTTATGGACTCCCTCGTAAGCAGTATATAGAAGTAGGATTAGTAGGAACACACTAACCCATGGGCCCCAGATAATAGGAAGTATCCTGCTACCTGACTAGCTCAGTTAATTTCTTTAACATATATACAAATAGACAAAATAACCAAGTAACATCTATGTTCATCTAAACTCTTTACATCCTAGTTCACAAACTAACATAATAATTTCTTTCCAGGTCAACGATAAATCTTTGGAGAAGTCTACAGTCACTTGGCTTAAGTGCTTATACATAATTTTGTGCACATTGTTATCAATACAGAAAAATTATTTTTCATATTTTATTATAGCGTACAAATGTCAAATCTTATTCCAGGGACCATTCTTGAAAATTGATACTCTATAAATGTCTACTCTAGCAAAATTTTCTAAGCTTTTACATCTATATATATAAGTGCTAAGGAATAAATGCTAGCTTAATACTTGTCAAAATATAACCCTATATTTGTGTATAATACACACTAAAGAAACTGGTTCCTTCAAAAAGGAAATGTCAGTTTCTTTTTCATATTCTTTGAAACATTTGATACTTTGCAGTAGCTACCAAACGAAATAAACCATAAATGTGACAATTTACGCAAACACAGATCATAATCCCAGGATTTATAGAACAGCCTGATACATTTAAACCATATTATTAATACAGCAAGCCGAAACAACAAGATTGAACATACAAGACGAACATAAAGACAAACACAGGATATTATATGCTTTCTCACAGTTACTTAATACCTTTGGGTAGACTGCCTCCCGTACCAGACAAAACTGCATGGAAATTGTGTGAAAATAAAAAACAACATTAAGAGTCAAACATATCAAGTGATCAACAATGTATCTCATAATTATGCAGGCTGAGTCAGAGAATGGATTGCTTCCCACAAGTCTGGCTTAGTTGTCCAATTGTATTGTATCGATGCTTTATCAACGGATCCAACAACCTTCTTATAAAATGGACACAAACTGTTCTGTTACAGCAAAAGTTATCTCTGCACATCTAGATATTTGTTAAATACCAGACAAAAATGTATTTATGTAAAACTTCTGTTGAATGCCATTTATTTATTTAGTTGGTGTTTTACATCATATTGAAGGTCATATGTTGGCAGTGCCACTTTTATTAGGTTGGAAGAAACCACCGATCAAATTCTACCACCTTAATGTCTTCCAGTCACTGGCAACTTTTCTACAGAAGTCTCAATGTATTGCCTTTTGCCTTAAGTTGTATGTGTACATCAGCACATTTTGTGGGATCAAGAAAATAACTGGTTGATTGGCAATCCAATGGTATTAAAAGGCAGTACTTGAGGATATTTCACCTATTTGAAAGCTGTGTTATCCAACATTAAACAGTCTTACTAGAAGAATCGAAACTTAAGTTTGTTTGTTTGTTTGATTGGAGTTTTTAATGTCGTACTCAAGGATATTTCACTTTAATGATGACTGATTGTCCACTGCAAAATGTTCATTCCAACTACAGTGGAAAACAGAGAGGAATCCTCATAAAATCACCCCTGCAACTGCCGGAGCCACATAGTGTGATTCACCTGATGGTTGACAGGCGGACTCGATCCCATGAATGGAACATCGAAGTAAGACAAGCGCACAAGACTATCCCCCTCCCCCCGCCCCACTCCCCTTTCTCAAACTTAAGAAGCTTTATTGTAAAAAATGTAAATGTAAAAATGCTTGTCACATTATACCATGTCTGCCGTTAGAAAGCGAGTCTAAGTCCCAATGAATGTTGGACAAATAAATTGACTGACCCACATGTATGTGTGACTTATTTTCAATTGAAGTTCATCGATATATACAGACATATATTCTTTCAGTATAATTGAGTCCAGAAAGATTCTGCTACGTTAAAGGTTGTCAGTACAAAATTTGTAAGCCAAATGTTACAAAGCAGCTATATTATAGTCCATCAGCCTAAGAGAACAGATGTTAGTTAAGAGCTATATCCCCACATGGCCTGCACAAACTTCATTTTATATCATATTTATTATATCATGGTTGTTATATTGCAACTTCTTGTTTCATTCTTTATTAACGGGTAGACGATTTTTTTTATATATTACACCAGTTATATCAGTACTTCACAAGTATCCAAGAACTTATAAAGTCCATTTTTTAATTTAACTGTTTTTTTGCTTGTTGAGGATTTAGCCTGTTAATTTTTTCAGCTTTATTTAAAGGAGTACGAATTTGCCACTTCTTAATTTGCTTGAATCATTAAATCAATATGGTGGAAGACTAGGAGGAAACCTTGTACAAACCACCCCGGAATAGCTGTATTCACCTCTAACACACCAACCAACGAACCACCGCTGCTGGCCCATATGTAAAATAATCACCAATATATAAGTAGGATACAATCCCAGATACAACCAAATTCAATCATTTAAAACTTGCCTAATTTAAATCATAACTACAACATATATTGTATCCTGAATTTTCAGATTTTAACTTAGCATTGATAGTTCAAGTTTTTGATAAAGCTAAATAAGAAAGCTATTTAATGGTTCTGACAATATTACATTATTAATTACATGTTCTTTTATCCACGACAGTCAAAATCATTCAAAACTCAAACTGATTGCCAAAACAAAGATATCATTCCTAACTCTGAACAAATCTTTGAACATTCATCAAAGTTCATCCAAACGATCATTCCTAACTTTAAACAGAGATGGGTGGTGTAACCAGTTCCAAGTCACAGAAAAATACGAGAACTGAGTTACAATGTCACAATTCCTCTTAAAGCAAAGCTATTTAAATCAGGCAAATTCTCTTAATTTATTATTTTAGATTTACATAAAAACTTTCAACAAATATTTTTTATTTTATTGTTTTCTTTTTCAACTTTCACTATGCTGGTGTTTTGTATGCTGTTATACAGGTCTGGGAGCATTTCGATTAAATATCATATGACAATCAAATCGCCTTCAACATTTTTATGCTTATTGCAGGTTTAACATTTTATTGTATGATAGTTTTTTGTCTAATGACATTTAGATAAAGTTAGGCCTATATGGTTTCTTTGTATGTCTGCCAGATACAAATTTATCAAATCTTATCATTATTTTGTTTAAGCATGACTATATAATGTAACCTTCAGAACATGGATTATCTTATATTCTCCCTACTTTATGAAACTGGTAAAATTATACTGTCCAAGACAAGATTGTATCTACATGAATAGCTATTCTTTCAGTCGACCGTCCTGTTACAACATACACAGAAGTTAAAAAGCTAAAGTTTGACTGAGATGAATTTCTACATTTCTTTGCTATGAAACCGAAGTTATCTTGAAGCAGCCAACCTTGGTGAATCTAAACACATCTCAGTTCTCAGTTCCGACCGTCTACAATCCAGTACCATGCATAACTATTCTCTTTAGTGGTTTTCCATGGCTAATGTGTCTGAGGTAATATATTTGCCGGCATTTATTTTACAAATTACTTCGCCACAACACTTTTTCGAGGCCTAAAACTATCTTTATATTCTTTTTGAAGGGATTCAGTTGATATTGATTTGATAGTGACTGTGAGAAAACTATGCTTGCGTGAAAGCAGAAGGAAAACGTGTCAACAACAAATGAAACAGCCACAGGGGGTAGAAATGCAACAACAACAACAACCCCTTTACACTATATACTTTTGGAAAATACTAATCATGCAAATCGAGGTTTTTAAATTAAATTGATTACACCAATATTTCAAATACATTGGGAAATAAAAAAAAGACCATCTATTTTTTTTTCTCCAAATTCAAATGTACCGGTAAGCTATAACCATGGAAGCAGCAAGCATTATACACAACATCAATAAAAATAAATGAAAAAGAAAAATGTGCTCATAACAAAAAAACTACTGTCAACAAAAAATCAAAACAAAGTTACAAAATATCTCAAATAAGGAATGAACCAAATGTATCATAAATGGATGCAACAAAAACAAAAAATCTAAACTGAATTCAGAAAATCAGCTCTTTTTTCTTAAATCAATTACAACACAGACTAGTCGTGGAAACTGGATGGCATGCTGTACATCATTTGACCTTTGTCCTCTGATAACCGTGACAACCAGACGACCTTGACTCATGCTGTCTCACACAGCCTACCTTGCCTCAAGCCCTCAGTACTGATGGGCTCCACTCGCTCATTGATGTATTTTTCCCTCTCTGCTGCCTTTCTAATGGCCTCATTCCTCAGATCTTCAGCTGCTTTTTGCATGATTAATTTCTAGAAATAAAAACACGCTGAAACGCTGGTCACTGAAATCTTCAGAAGTTAAACATCCGGTGTTTTGATCACTTTGTTTAACCTGCCATTCATCACCATTTTTGTCAAGAGTTCAAAATTTAATAGCCACAGAATTCTTCACAAACAGCTAACCAAGGACAGATTCCTCCACAAAATATATCATGAAATAGAGAGTTTAAAAAACACAATACCAAGATTTTTTCTTTACAGAACAATGTCTTACTTTACATATACATGGAATTTGAGTCCTAACTCATTACTTCTTTCCTTGCATTTAAACATAGTATACCTTTACTTAACTAAAAACAAATTTTAAACGTTTATATTGCAAGGTTTACACATTCTGGAAAATCAATAATTCATTTACTAGTACATGATATAATTAAAATTTTGGGATACAATCTTTCGATCAATAGTGATTTTGCCAGTTTTACTAGCTGTTGTTTCACTGCAAACTCACACCCATGCATGTGACAGGTTAGTCTATATCTGTTAGCATAACTTGAGGGACTACATCAATACACTGTCAACGTTGGTAACAAAGTCTTCATCTGTTACAGCTCAAAGTCCTATGTTGTGTTTGAAAGTAATATTTACCAACTGTAGAACGTCTACTCCTGAGTAATATACTCAAATTGACCATAAAACATAAAATCTGAACCATTTCATAAACGTGATCAAGAAAAAAATGTTGCATCATACTACATTTTGTTTGTTTGTTTATTTGATTGGGGTTTAACGTCCTAATCAATGGTATTTCACTTATATGATAACAGATTGTCCACTTCACACTGCACCTTGCCTTATTATGGTGGAAAACTGGGAGGAAACCTTTTTAAAACCATCCCCACGATTGAAGTAGCCACAACGTGTGACTCGCTCATATACCTGATGGCCAATAGGCAGACTCGATCAGGTGTACGGTACATCGAGGCAGGATTAGTAATAGCTCAGTATTGACTACGCTAACCTCATGTCATGAGAACAGGGAGGCTGTGTATTACCCATAGCTAGATTGGTAAGCGCAAATGCTACCACTAAGCCAAGAGCGCGGGCCCGCATTATACTAGAAAAACTCTGAATAGATGAGTATTGACTATCAGTAGTTGACAAGTAAGGGTGCATATATCTTCTTACAACAGGCTCACTCTGCTCTGTTGTGTACATTTAAGGATTTTATAACATAAATGGATTGTGTAAATATGACTTGATTAAATCTTGGGCACATTATTATACACCCACATGGTGGAGATACGTGGGTCCAGCTTAAAGGGAGTATTTGTTTATATAGAACACAGCTTAAAGTGAGAATTTGTTTATATTGAATACAGCTTAAAATGAGAATTTGCTTATATTTAAAACACTTTAAAGTGAGAATTTGCTTATATAGAATACAGCATTTCCCTCAAATGAATAATTTTAAAAAATATTAAGTTAATACATCTAATTAAGTCAAAGAGTAATAGGTTTATACAACTAGTTCAGAATTTGCCACATCATTTTTATCTTCTTCGTATAATGAAATTTCTGTTGGATTTTTAGTACATGTTGATTAATGTAACAATGCAGTACTTTAAAGGCCCCCTAACCGTGAGATGACCTAATTTTGGCTTAATCGGCGAGTTACTGTAAATTACCCTGTTAGACAAAGTTATGAACTTTTTGTTTTTACCATACACACAAAGTATTGATGAGGTATTTTTCTTTTAAGTCAAACTTTAAAATAAGACTTTTTGTGTACCACACAAAAAGTCGAACGAAGGTTATTTTAAAGTTTTAATGAAAAGAAAAGTAACTTATCAGAACTTTCAGTTTGTGGCAAAAACAGAAAGTTACTAATTTTGTCTAACCATGAAAAATACAGAAACTAGCCGATTTTTGTTAAGGAGCCAAAATTAGGTCACCCCACGGTTAGGGGGGCTTTAAGGTTATCTTTGTTTTGGATAAACATGAATAAAGAGCGTTTTCAGTCGGGAAAATTTTGCAGCTGACTGAACAGACCGACCGACCGACCGACCGACCGACCGACCGACCGACCGACCGACTGGCAGACTGACTGACTGATTCGGTTGATTGGATTTCACAAACATGGCTGACGTTTTTCAACATTTTATATAGCCATTCAACCTCCAATATAGTCATACTAAAACTGTTGGGAAAAATAATGCTCCCCCATGGCTAAACGGAAGCAGCATAACTAGGGTGGTAACATTCTAATCTAGTAGAGCTTTACCTACCTGACAGAGTCAACATCTACGTAGAGACCCAGGAAGAATCCTCCCAATAAGTAACCGACCGCTGGTCCAAGAGCGGCGAACGCATACATGATGGCTGGAATACAACAGAAATATACCGATTCAAATTTGGGCATTGGCGTACATTATTCGATAGAATGGAGCCGACACTTAAACAAAAAACAACAACAAATTTGGGTGCAATTTAAATGATTGCTGTATAATTAATTGATTCATTGCAACATTCAACTTAATAGTTTCTTTTCTTTGAATTGTACTACAGTAAATCTTATTTTTTTCATAAATAATAGTTTTGCGGTAAAAAGTGATTTAAAACATTAATACTATTTTGCCTTAGTTTACATCACGGTACGCGGGTTTATTAATTTTACCTCTATTCTACATATGTTGAATTCCATTTACCAAATTTGTTATTTTTGTAAACATATGAGAAATTATTTTTCAAATATGTAGAAAAGAAATTATTTCCTCACAAATTCCCAGCAGCACAACAAATAAAACAAGCCACCAATCCATTCTTACTTGGAACTATAAATCGACAAAACGGAAGTTGTAATACCGGTCTGATGCCATGTAGATCAGATAACATCTCAACACAAAGATGGCCATTAGATAACAAACACGCCACAACAATTTGGGATAACTCAAATATATGTCGAAAGTAAAACTATACGAGTTACCTCCCGTGATGGCCATCCGAAAAGACCCGCTCTTCACCCGAAATTGTTTACGGAACGAAAATGAACAGATATAAAAATATTCAAGCAGTCGGATTTGTTCCGTTACTGTGGCTAAGAGAACACCCCCTCGTGACTCCCAGGGGAGACAGTGACGGCGCAGGTTCCCCCCAAAGTTGCAGTGTGTGTTGAAAATCTAGATAGGTAGGGCCTACTTTATATGGTTACAAAATGAAGACAAAAATAACTCACCCACCTGTCACAGACCTTTAAGAGTTTATCCAAGAATCCAAACGTAAACAGCTTGCTGTTATTCTGTTAAGGCTGCTTTGGGCGCATAAGTATCCAGTATCAGACAGTTTTCAATTCGGATATGATTTAAATCTAGAAATTTAATTATTTTTCTAAGACCATCAACTTACTGATGGCAAACCACTTCTTGACATGTTGTCTCATAAATACCCATATGCAGAACACCGAGACATGAAGGTTTAAAACGTAATTTTCAAGAGGGGGCTTTGCGTGTGGAATTCCGAGGAACAACCACATTCCTGTCTTTCGATTCAGTTCCAAGATACTCACAGCTTTTCGTCGTTACCAAGGTTTAACATGCCTTACACAGTGCTCCCAAGTGAGTTTTGATGCCAAAAAGGTAGGCAACTGTAAAGAACGCGCCATATTGCGACAAGTCAACTATAAAATGGAGTTATGATTCTTCTGGTGAACTGAGGAGCGATTTCAGGCAATTTATGTCAGTTCAATTTATCATAGGGAGGTCCTTTGATTGATTAATTGGTGCTTACGTGTTTCACTCTCATGTCGACTGGTTCATTTCTCACTCCGCCATAATTAAATATTGGTTAAAATCGGGAATAAGCTGCGTAAAAACGCAGAGCATCAGGAGCAGCACGTACAAGCAAAACAAAGCCAGAGCAACGTGGCGATAATCAGTCTTTTGCAAATTGTAGTTAAGACACCGAGAAATACCGCCTTCTAAACTGTTACTTATTTGCTATACCATCATCTGAACAGTTACTTATTTGATATACCATCATCTGAACAGTTATTTATTTGATATACCTTCATCTGAACAGTTATTTATTTCATATACCATCATCTGAACATTTTCTTATTTGATATACCACCGTCTGAACAGTTACTTATTTGATATACCATCATCTGAACAATTATTTACTTGATATACCATCATCTGAACAATTATTTACTTGATATACCATCATCTGAACAATTATTTAGTTGATATACCATCATCTGAACAATTATTTACTTGATATACCATCATCTGAACAATTATTTAGTTGATATACCATCAAGACACCGTATTGACACAGTCATAACACAAATCTTACAAGTCATGGACAATCTAAGTACATATAAAGGTCAAATGCTAGGCATTATATATTCAATCAACCACGGAGATTTCACAATATCTGTGTCGACTTTTAAAATAAACTGTGTCACCCTGTAAAACATTAAAATAGTGTAAGCCAACAATAATGATAACTCGTTTTTTTCTACACAACCAGAGCAACGTGAAACAGGTATTTTATAGTACGAATTCAACAGCGTGGAATATATAACTCTGTCTAGGCTTATTTCCAGATAGGCTAGAATCTCAGAGAAAATTTGCCGGAATTAACTGAGATATGTTCGGGTATCACCGGGATTACTATCAGTGTGTGATATAAAAAAAATACCTCAATCCCTTTGCTATCCACATGTTAAGAATACTTTGGTAGCTAACATTATTGTACACTGGGTGAATTGGAGTGCTATGACAAATAAAAGGAAGTATAATCTTCTGGTACTTCGCTTTTAAATCAGTTGCCGTGTCACAGGTGTCACACGAGAACTCGGAACTACAAGGTAGGTGTTTTCAGATTATTCAAACCATAAGTCGAGGGCTTAGAGCCAGAACTTTCTATGTCCAATTTGGTCTAAAATGAGTTAAGTCCACTATTAAGCATGTACTTGCTTATACTCTCTCTGACAGAAGTGTCTATGTCCAATATTTCAAAATCAACAGTATACTGTTTTACATTTTCTTGCAAATTACTCATTATATTTACTTTCATTTAATTTATTGACTTTTGAGTATGAGGCCAAAGCATTGCATTTTGGGAAGTATATATTAGGAACATAAATCTGAAAGACTATATCTTTAGCTGGATTTTCTGATTTTATAGACACGACAAAACTTGTAATCGCGTTTTTGTCAAAACATCATATTTGGACATAGACAGTTCTGGTTTTAAGCCCTCGAAATTATATAGATTCAATATCTATTTAAATGGAAAATCCCTAACGTATTGCCAGCACATACTGTCTTGTCTTAACAAAAGCGGAACGTTACATTTCCATCACAGCATGGTTATAGGTGTCGCCAGAGAAATAGGGAAAACAAGATAGGGGTTTCAAATTATCAAAACCATAAATTATATAGATTTAATAAGCCGACTTAAATGAGAGATCGCAAACGCATAATTATGCAAACGCTGTCTTGTCTCCGCATCAACGGAAAAACAAATTTCCAACATAGGCATCGTGTTATGTTATGAAATATTCAGATGTACAATATATTATTAAAACTATTATATTACAATGTACCCATTAGTTGTAAAGAAGACGGACACCCTTGGACACCTGGCAGTCTCACCCAGCTGTTGAATAATTGTAAAAGTAGACGGACACCTCTGGGCA
>JAVFBX010238485.1:0-14309 GCA_034783855.1 Mopalia kennerleyi | reverse complement strand
AGGTCCCACTGACTGTAGAACGCAGACAAATAATCATTTTCTTATAATTTACCTTTGACTGCTATGGCTAGTCTACCACAAATATGTTTTATACAACAAAGCATAGGACCATTTTTTAAAACATTGTCTACATTGAAAACATTGGATATCGGAGTTGTTACTACATTCTAGTCTACGTTTCTAAAAATGTAGGCATGCAGAACAAAGTCACCGCATCCAAGAAAATGTTTGTAATAATAGAGTATGTCATTATCTGTGCATTAAACTTAAACACTTTAATACTGTACGGGTATGGTTTTCACTTTCTCTGAGTGTCTACGAAAACACATCCTGATAGCCTGTGTGTAGTATACCATAGAATTAATATGACCCGCTGCTTGACCTTCTCCCTATCTTTCTCTTTCATCAGACATTCGGATAGTTTTCTTTCTCAGGCGGGGCATGTTCATCAGAAAGTTATAACATTGTGTTGCCGGAGTCCCGCTGGTTGTGGACAGTTTTCTCTCAGGACCGACTTGCTTCACTTAATTCCCCGCCGAACTCTCCTCTTAGTATCTCCAAACCTCTTCCTTTAACTCTACCGTATCTTTCCTTGCTTCGCGTAAACACCGAGGCTGTTTTATTGGGGATGGCAGTTGACTTGCCGGGTGGGCGGAGCTTATAGCTTCATATACACCATATAGCCCCAACTACTAAAAGAAACCCTAATGGACGAGGCAACCAGTAGCTAGAAGCTAATTAATTCGAAACGTTAACATTGAGTGACTTAATTTTCCCTATCCATTTACAACTCATCAAAATTAAGAGTAGATGACATGTCAATACTTAGCGGAGTTCTGAGAGGGGTTGTGTTCAGAAAACAGGGTAAAGGCCTTGCTGGGTAACGCAGGGTCGCTTTACCTCCACATTACACTCGGCAAAACTAGTGATTTGAATAAGAAAGTTTTGTACTTGTGATAGATTAGACTCGGTGGCAAGATGATGATGGCCGACTATAGAAGCTGTAGATATGACCACAATACTGGTCTCTACTATCCCAGCAATCAAGGGGCTGTAGACTCTACGAATACCAGAGAAATTATGGATATCTCTCATTCATACCCCTCGTCGAGAAACTCTGAATTTTATAACGGATTGCCAGGAAATGGCGCAGGAAATACGGCCTATAGACATTACGCGAGACATGTGCCACAAGTGTACGGCTATCACCAGCCCATGTCAAACCAACAGTCTTTTTACAGTTATCAAAACTCCGATTATCGTCAGAAAAATTATTCTCCCGGAGTCTACCTGAAGGGGAAGGTATCGTCATTGCGACATGACAGCTGTTCACCTACTGATAACTCCGAAAGACAGGAGAGCTGCTCATCACCAGACAAGCAGCTACCAGAATACAGGGAAAAGACTCAGTCCTCTTCGGACGAATCCTTAACTTGTCCCAATGCTAGATCCCCAAAAGATGTACTCAGTCCGGATACTTTGGACTATGAAAATGATTTTAAAGACGACCTTGATGAAGATGACGACGGCGATGAACAAACGCCCCATGTCTTCGCCCCTGGCTACCATGGGCCGTCCAGAAGGTGTCTTCTCTGGGCTTGTAAAGCCTGCAAGAAAAAGACAGTAACAATTGACCGTCGCAAAGCCGCTACAATGCGAGAACGGCGACGTCTTCGGAAGGTTAATGAAGCTTTTGAGACATTGAAAAGACGAACGTGTCCAAATCCGAACCAGCGACTTCCGAAAGTAGAGATATTACGGAATGCCATTGATTACATTGAGAGTCTTGAAGATCTCTTGCATGGGAACAGACTGGGGAGGGGAGAGGAAAACCATGACACAGGCTCCAATAGCTCTGGTTCCGATTATATGGTAAGATCACTTGTATCAGTAATCCGTTAATAATACAAATAATTCCTTCCTATAGTAATTAGCGCAGCGAGAAAAAAAAGTTTTCCCTTCTAAGAACATGTTCGTAATAATATAAACTAATAAATTAATTCTCGTCGAAAGTATCATTTATTCACTCTAGTTCACAATTTATGCTAGTACATGTATTCTTAGTTTTAGTTTCATCGAAAACTATATTTATACACAAATATTTTTTGTCAGTCAGTTACTTTATCAAAATAGACGACTGTGGCAGAAATAGTTGTTCAGCTATATAGTTTACGCACAGACGAGTTACACTATCATCGCCACCCAGTTTATGTATGTTGCTGACTGATATTCCCATATAAACTAGAGTATTTCTGACTAAACTTTGTTTTAATATAACACTCAATCTATGTATGTGTATTACTTACAGTCAATGGGTGTTTGTAATTTAACACTTCGGAGTTAGTCCAGTTCCCTGAAATTGTATCGGAACTATAATCCAAAACCACAAAAGAAATAATATAGAACCAGTGAAAAGTAATTAAATTTAAGTTGATCCACATCAGTAAACTAAGGGAAGTGATTAAGCAATTACACATTTTCAATATAAATTTTGATAATATATTGCTGTAATATTATTTTGTGGCTTTATTATAGAATTTAAGTACGCAATGCCCTAACTTAAAAACAAAAACGCACATAAACAGGAATACCACCAGCATTAATTTTTTTCTCATAACGAAATTACTTTTTCATACTTTCGTCACTCTCTTTGAAACATAAACATTTAATGATGGCACAATTCTTTACACCAAAGGCGAAATTTCTCCTCTTCGGTTCGAATATTAAAGTACTGCGGAATAAAAGATGTTAGATATCTTTATATACATGTATCAACATCTCCACACAACACAAATGGTCAAATTTAAATTTAAAACTATTTCGAACCAATGTATGGTGTAAAACTGTTATTTTTTACATCAATTTTGTACATGCTTATATAAACAACCCAAGCCACTTGAAGGATTCTAACATTTCGGACTCCATGCAGAGTCCTTTATCTTTATTTGAGTATTTCATTAAACCTCAAAATAACGCAATAAGATACGTTCAGTTTACGAAGTCTCTAAATATCAGAAATATAAAGTATAGATGTATACAAAAGTGTTCAGTGGTAAAATTGTCCCAGAACCTAGTAACTGTTTCGTATATAAAATCTGCGGTTTCCAAATCTCTAGTTAACGAGTGTATCGGCTTATAACCGTGTCGGTTGTCACAAGACAGCTCAGTTTATTTTAACTGTCATCATATGATACGCTCTGGGCTAATCGGAATAACACTGGGTATATAGAGGCCCGAGGGGTCAGGCTAGGATCGCCCGTCCCTTGGGATAGTTCTAATGAGAAATCAAACACCAGCGACTGACGGATCGGTGTGACCATCCATCCGGATATTCATCGGACTTCAGTTCAATTACATCGCATTTCCTGTTTACATCTTGCAATACATGGCACCGTTATATCGAACAATAATTTATTTCCTGATAAAGAAAATGTATTTTTTAAAATACGGTAATTGTACCAAGATTAACAACATAGAACAAAATTATTTTGTTAAATAATAATAATTTAACAATTACCAAAATTATTTTAAGTTAATTGCACAGTGCTAAATTGCTTATAAAAATTAATGGCAATCATATTTGTGTATCTATTATTCAATAGAACCTATAATGGGCGTGGTCTATGTATAAAATGTAACGTGTTGGTCCAAAACGTATTTGCATCTTCTTGCTCTTAATAGTTAAAACAATAGAAACTGTAGATGAATGGGATGAATTCGTTTAAGGCAATACCCCTCTACACTAATGGACTAACCAGCGACGAACAAATAAGCGTAATCTGAGCACTTGTTTTATGGGATAAATAAGCGATCATGATTGTGAAAATCATATGCCTTTTTAATCGTGAAGAAAACAGCTAAAACAATTAAAGACTCGCCCCTAGGATGTGTAGACTAACGGTATGTAGACGCTAACCATGGAGTCGGGTCGGATTAGTACAGCTTTTCTCTGGAGACACCTTCTTAGAGAAATCCAATCTTGACAGGGGAGAGATCATTATTTGGAGCTGGTTTGACAAGAGGTTCCAAGACTTTCTGTTAACTTTTATTCAAATTCCATTTCCTATTCTTTTTTTGCAACATGGTTACATGGGATGGTTTTTAAATATATTTCGATTTTGTTTTGGTATTGTTGGGTTTTTTTAAAAGTTTTTTCAAAGCATTATACGTTTCTAAATTGTATTCTTACTAAATGATAAGTTATATCTTAACTATATTCAGAAAATATTAATCAAATATAGTTTCTAAATTTATGGTATAGTACACAAGAATGGTTCTCTTAAAACGATCATTTCGTGATTTAAACAGAGAGTTTGTCAATAAATCAAGGATTCGGATGTTTAAACGGATTACAATTTCCCTAAATACCAACTACTCAACTACTTAAGAAAAGCTAAACTTGAAAAACTGCTTAATTTGGGCCACATTCATTGCTATAAATTGATGAATTTATTTATTTATTTATTTATTTATTTATTTATTTATTTATTTATTTATTTATTTATTTATTTATTTATTTATTTATGTATTTATTAATTTATGTATTTATGTATTTATTTATTTATTTATTTATTTATTTCATTTACTTATTAGTCAATTTATTTATTTGTGAATTAATTGATGGATTTATTTATTTATTCAAGCAATCAGTCTGGTTACATATCAATTTACAATATTTTAATACTTGTGAGCTACACCTACTGACTATATTTGAAGAAAAAACTTGTATTTGAGTTTTTTTCCTTACATAAATCCGTGTGAAATTCAACTCTAAAACCACAGCCGTTTCCGATCGACACTGATTAGCATTTATCACAGGGAAGATTCTGACGACTCCTCTCGGGACTGCGGCGTTTTCTCGGTTCGCTGACCCGGGAAGAGTATGTCAAGACCCGGCGGTTAAGCTCCCCGCTGCGCCCCTCCTTTACTCTCTCGACTCCAAGAGAGCGTGATGACAGCCGAGCAAGACACGATTGATATATAAATCTCTTATCTCTCTGCCTCTTCGTCTCGCTAGGAAAACATGTCTTTAATGTCCATATAGCTTTCGCGGCATTCGCCATCAGAAACACAGTGACGATGAGAAGTTAGTTAAATTCGCATATAGAAGACAAAGCCACAGCAACTCTCTCAATACTTTCGTTCCGGGAAAAATGTTAAACGGGTTTCTAAAACTCATCTGTTATCATGGGATATGTTGCTTAAGAGTCATCCAACTTGTGACTCTGGTTTTCTTATCGAAGGAAATACTAAATGTTATGGAGATGTGGCCCAATGTGTAAAAACATAAATACGAACCATTACAATAATTCTTTGAAATGTTTAGAGGACAAATCATAAGCACAGAAAAGTTGTCGATATACACAATGTTGTCAAACGAGCAAGCAAAGGTTCGAACGTACAATCCTTATACTACCATTGAAAAGCTTAAAACCCATATAGATTTGGTAAACTTCTATACCATTTTACAACAGAACTGTAGAATGTATACGCTTCACAGATTAAATGAATAATTTCCCGTCGCCGTCGTATTTGTCGTTGTTTGCTTCATAAAGCGGAACAATATTTTGCACATCCATTTCCAACACGATATTCTATCTTGAGGAAACTAATCACCGACATGTGTTTCTGATGTCTCTATTGTTGTTTAAGCGAGTATCAGTCGACGTTATCTTACTAGCCTTTTCATAGTCTCCTTTAAGCATTATGAGCTACACACCGCCTCTGCCGCGCGACATTAATAATCGCCCATCCAATAATCTGTTTAGTAGTGATTCATGAGTGTGCTTACAGCGTATTCTTTTTTTCCGTTTGAATTCCTTCGCCCCATCCCTACTATCATGATCAAGCTAAGTTTTCAAGAGAAGGAAATAACCGATTAGGTCCAAGAAGAGCCGAATCTATTCCGTTGTATTGTTTCCGCATTGAGCCAATTGTAGTGACAATATCGCCTTACTTTAACGCACACTAAACGTCTGGGTGAGTTTTACGAGCATAACGGTATCATCAAATTCAATGCTTTGCTCGTCGTGATGCCCTTTTGTGCTTTAACAATCAGATGATGCCGTTTATTAATTTCTCATATCATATCTCCTACACATCCATAATTGAATTGGTGCCGTCTTAAGTTATGAAAAGTGTCGTAAATTTAGCTGAAAGATAGCAAATTAACGAAAATCAAATGTCGTCGGAGTATCGTCCTTTAGCCTACTCATTTAACACCAGAAAACTAACTCTACAGGCATCGTAACCACTCATCCGAAAACCAGATAGAGTTTTATTTCTCTGTGAAAAGGCATACTGTTATACCGTATAATTGATACATACAATTCATTGTGATAATATTCTTGCCAATATTATTGTAATTTATCAAACAATATCTGATTTCTTGAAATAATTGTACTTTTTTAGAAGTACTACCGCCCCATATTTTACAAACTGCTAGAAATAATTTAAATTTATTTTGTATTGTTTCAATAAAACGTTTCCATTTGTTTACTATTTGCGTATATTATAATAGTTATAACATGTTGTGGCTATATAGCAGAACAATTTACAAATGAAGTTTTGTATTTTGGTTGTGGTTAAGGCGCCGTAGATTTAGATAGTAAATACTTAACTTTTACACGCTTTCAACGTTTATTAAACTTGAGGCAACCAAGTAGCTATTTCGCCGTCTTTTGTTTACAGTTAACCGGGACTATTTAGGCTTAGTTCAATGAGTTATCCGAACGTCTGTATGTCTGCTACCCTAGCACATTGCTGCTTATTGTCCGCCACTAATGTTGTCTGACAAACCGGGATATGGTATCAGGCCAACCTTATACACAGAGTCAAATAATTCTCCAGCCGTCACGTTGGGGGCCAAACGCTTCTATCCTGGTGTTTAACGTTGCGATCGTCTTGAGCAAAAAACTTTGTCCTTGCATAACAGAGGTCACAAATACCCCTTAAGTTCGAGGCAATCTTCATTACTCCTAAATTAACCAGTTTTTGGACCGCTGTCTCAGTAAAATCCTTGCCTTATCCACATGCCTTTCGACGCCGATGGTGGCGGTCATCTTGAATTAAGTCTTATTGCTTAACGCATCCCATGCGCCCTGGTCTTGACCCGATTCGACCAAACACATGCCCTGGCGGTTAACTGATTTTAAATGATCTTTAGGGATTTAATAAAGCGAATAACGGCTTTGGAAACAGCGATTAAACACATGTTTGCAAACACATTTTCTATCAAAATTAGTCTAACGATCTAATTTCAATAAAACAGTATCGTACATAAAAAATAATTAAATGTTAGGTATCACGTTTGTATGTTACAATATCCATTCGATCGTATTGCCTTGGTTTGGTATAAGGTGGTTGGTTTTATTTAAGTGTTAAGTCGAATTTACTAAAGATAAGTTTGCGGAATTTTCTGAGACTATATATGGATTAAAACAAAAATGATTATTTGAAAGTTATTTTATTAAGCTGTAGAGATATATTATGCTATTGTATTATTATTATTTTTATTAACAATTACAGAATAAATTGTATTATAATTAGTAATCATCACGATCTGTCAATTTATGTTGATAATAAATTGTATAGATATATATCAAACCTCTTCGTTTTAATGTACATCGAATGGCCTTAAATGCATATATGTATACAGAAAACTGTGTTTAACAACGAAGACAAATGATGGGTTATCAAGAATTAACAATTATCTTTTTCATCTTATTCTGACAAATAATCCATGAAAAATTGTACCAGTTGTTTAATTAGCAAATCAGATTTCGTTATAAAGTTATCTATGTTATAAACAAGATGTTAAAATGAGAAGATCGCGCAGAAGGATACTTTTATCTTCTCTGACAATTAGGCGCTATCAGAAAAAATGCCAACTGCATGGGATAAAGTCGTGAATGTTAAACTAAGGAAAGCTTGTCATGAATCTTAAAATTGTACCAGGATCATTTATTTTGTAGCATACGAAATCTCGTTTTGTCATCGAGCAAATGTCCAACTAATTAGGATACGTCGTTTATTAATTAGGTGTAATAAATACGTTCTTTTCAGTTTGGGAAACCTTTTCAAGAAAGCAAATTAAAACAGCCATTCGTTTAAAATCTCAAAAATCAAAATATACTGTCGATTTATTTTGGAATAACAATCCACTCATAAACGTTCCTTTCCGGTCTGTGTCAGCCTTTGCTATATAGACAATCGATTAGATAATATATTTGAGACCAACTTTATGTTTTATTCAGTAAGAATCACGTTCTGATTTGCGTTGAAATTACATTTCAACTTAAAATATTAAACCAATGCATTAGCTGGAGACAAATCAAATTCAAGTCAATTTCTCAATGCCTCTTTTTCTAAATATACCAGAAAAAACGATAAGGAAACGGTGACACTCTGACGTTAGCCGTTATATCCTTGAGCGAAACAGCTACTTCAGGTTGATTTATTGATTGATTGATTGATTGATTGATTGATTGATTGATTGATTGATTGGTGTTTTACGCAGTGCTTAAGGGCATTTTAATGTAATGAAGGTACTAGTAAGAGATTATAAATCTCAACATGAACTTCAACATGAATATTATGTGGCAAAAATCGGATGGAAATAAAATGAAACAAGCAATTACCGATAATTTCGACTTAAAAAAAAATGGTATAATAATAATGATAAACAGAACAGGAACAATAGTCTTCCGACGAAAGTCGGAATCCTAAATATACAAAACAGCCCCATACAGTAAGAAACGATCTCTAGTATTCAGCATCAGTTATATGGTCATCAATATGTTGATCATTATCTGGTATGAGTTTAGTACTTCAGAAACGATCTTCAGTAAAGAAGTTCGGAAATATGATCCTCTATATATAATTAACTAACATTATTGCGCACATCAGAAACGAGCTTCACTAAAGAATATATATCAGTTATGATTATCAATATATATCATTAACGGCCATCATTAAGGTACATAAGTTACGATCTTCAGTAAAAAACAATCTGTAATATGATCATCTATGTATCGACCATTAACGGGCACCATGCAGTAAAGTACATAAGCTACGATCTTCAGTAAAGAACTTTAGTTATATGATCATCTATAGATCAATAAAGGGCCCCAGTAAGGAACATCAGAAACGATCTTCAGTAAAGAACTCCAGTTATATATCGTTAATATCTATCATTAACGGATATCATGCAGTAAGGTACATCAGAAACGATCTTCCAGGAAAGAACTTCCGTTATATGATCATCTATGTATAGATCATTAACGGACATCATGCAGTAAAGTACATCAGAAACGATCTTCCAGTAAAGAACTTCAGTTATATGATCATCAATATATATATCATTAACGGGTATCATCAAAGTACATCAGACACGATCACTAAAAAACTTTAGTTCCATAATCATTAATGTATATAGTGGACGTTTATCAGTAAGGCATTAAAAGCCATCAGCGACAATCGTATATGGCGTGCATTGGAACGGACATCAGTGATATAAACATCAGTTATGATCATTAATATACATCAACGAACAGACATCAGTTACAGACACCATTAACGGACCTCCGCAACATCTATCGGTAATGATCATGAGTTAATTGAGTAAAAATAGTTTTGAAATTGCTGCATGTTAACAACGATGTCTGTCATTATACTGTGGGCAGGAATGAAAACTTACTTCAAAAATAGTTCTGTGACCACGTGTTTATTTCCAAACTGCCATGAAAATTAACGACTGTTGTGAGAACTCAGTCACGAGGCTCTCAGAGGGGATATAACACAAATGCATCTACGCTGTTAAATATGTCATTTAACAAATCATAATATATAGTATATTAATTTTCTTAATAATAAGAGGGTGAAATTCGTTTACAAAATTATTGACAGAGAAAAATAATTTTATAAATACATATTAATTATTTTAAAGTGATTCACAGTTGAATACCTAAGTTTTTTTCAGACAATAGTATTTTTTTTAAATATTTCGATCTAAAATTGGTTTTGAATAACGATTCGTATACCAAATAAAACAAAACGTGTGAATTGTAATTCTCAACATGACTGGAGACAGTTATATAAGGAAAAGAATACTTGTGTTTTGTATTTATCTTTTGGTAATGTTTACACGAAACATACAAACGATAGAATTTCTCGTTAACGAGGAAAACTCTTTTTTCGGAACTTTAGTCTAAGTTTGGGGAATTGTATACAAGGCCGAGTCTAGATTGAAGACTAAGTCAATTACGATTCACTTAGAACTTGGGAAGTTCTTGACTTTTCAAAGGGTCTCGGATTTGAAGTCTACTTCACGCTCATTTAAATGGTCAACTTTACTGGAGTGTTAATGACTTTCCCAAGTGCTTCATCATGTGACCACTTTGACGGGTAAATTCTAATATTCCCCTGTATACACTGTATTACATTGTCTTAAGAAGTCTTGGAATCGATTTTCACAGCAAGATAAATGATGTCTTGGTGTAACTGAAGACATGGTAAAATGTTTGAGCTATCAGCGATGTCAAGTCCCCCCATACATCACAGACTATATGGTCTTCTCGAGTCCATAAGTTAAGGGGATGGCTTTAACGAAGAAAACTGTCAGCGCTTAAGGACGAACCGTTGACAACATGATACGGTCACTGGTAATAAATGATTGGTAAAACTCAACTCACTCTCCCATGCCCCCAAACACACTACAATCCATCTGTTTCTCTCATTCCATTCTCCGCTTGATGTTTTCCGAGATAGAGCGGCAAAGAATTAAAGGTTATTTTCATATACGAATGTCAAAGTCGAGATGAAGAAATCGACAAGCGTCTGACCACGACGGAATGTCAAGGCAACCTACATAGTATGTCACTTTCATGAAACTTATACATTTCTGGTCAAATGAAGGTTTGCTAAAAATGACATTATCGCACGTTCCAACACAAATTGCCGATGTCCAGTTTCTTGGATTTATAACACCCCAAAAATAGGAATTTAGGCCTAGATCTTTGAGACAATAAACGTTTATCTTGAACTGTAGTTTTTTATGGTTTTGTTTTGTTTTTTACAATCAGTTTTGTCTGTTTTATGCATGTGTAGATTATTGTTCAAAGCATATCCCTTGTGGTCACTAGTATCAATATCTTCCGTATAAATGTCTCATTCCGTTATCCGTACTTTAGATCTACTTTTTTTTTCCACAAAAAGACCTAGTGCAGTTATTTAGTTTATCTATACATGTTTATTTTTCAAGAATAAAACAATCAACGCTCAAGCACAGATGAGTTGCGTGCGAATATGTTTTTGCCGCATTAACTAATTCAAGTATTAGCTAGGGGAATATTTTTTGTTAAAATTGTTTTCGTAGTTTTTGAGAACCTCTGACTTTGTAAAAAGATAACGAGGTAAAGCTGACAACACTTGTAAATTGCTTGTCGATTAACCTGAAATGTCTTCCTTCGGGTTAATAGGAGCTTGACACCTGTCAATATCCAGTCTGTAATAGACATCGTCTGAAAGTAATTGACATAATTTCCTGCCAAAGTATTGGTGCAAATTTGCACGCGATTGAGGTCAGTAAGGTCAGGTTCCAGCGCAAAACCAATGAACATCGGTTATAATCCGTATAGGCATTGTAATATATTAGGATGAAATTGACATAGCCTTTTTGTTTTAATTGTTATTGGGAATATGCCAGAATGATGTATTAAAAAAATAAAATATTGTACTCATTCTTTTTTATTTACAAACGAGTTATTTCATTTGTATAAAACTGTCATATGTCCCTTAAAGTCTAGCTACAAAAGTTTTTTATTCTGTTTTCGAACATTTATAGGCTTAAGTTTGTGACAGAGTGTAAATACGTTAGGTAGTTTCACATTTGCCTTAGAAATGGCGATTACAAACATGCGATTGAAAACAGCATATGACCCACTAATACAATTGAAGAATCTACATTTATAAAAAAAAAATATCAAAAAAAGGTAGACGTACCACAAGTTATATCTAACGCCTGACGTGAATTTAATTGAACTTGATGGAATTCTGCTAGGGCATTTGGGTGCAGTAAGTGTCGAATAATCACTTTAAGAGGAAGATGTTCCGCTCATCAAATACCGTTATAAATAGTTCTAAGGCTAGATTTAAAAAATTAAGACATCGCACATTTGTTGAATGTGTTATTCTGTTTTAATTGCACTGCACTCAGTTCCATCCGTTTACGAAAACGAAGGCGAGTAAAGATGTCGTTTTCAGCCGACACATGTGGTTCTGAGTAGCCCATTTCTGCCACATCTGCGACTATTTAAATTCCTCCCTTATTTTTCAAGTCTGGGTGTAATAACCAGCGCTGTCCTAGTAATTGGTGCAAGCATTCCGCTGCCACATTTCTCCACAGATTGATATTTTTAATAAACTCCTTTCCTGTTCACAGGTATAGGGCGTGGTAGCACTTCGCTAGTAGCTCCGCCCATATAACTATAGAGGGAGGGGCCCTAGTCACCTGAGATGTATTTTTTTATTGAAGGCATTTAACGTCTTTGCTGTCATTAACAGTACATTCGTTTTCGTGGAATTAACAATATACAAAGTATACATTTGATTATATTGATTAAACCTTTATTATTGTATATATTAATACTGCTAAACTACATCTGGTTTCGCCTGGATCGACATGACAAGGTCTGCAGAAAGGTATTAAGTATATGACATAAAAGATCACATACATCTCTCTTCATTTATTCAAAATATATAGTTATTTATGTGAAACGGCAATTCTTGACATACTTTTTCGAGACATATGAAAATATCTCATATTACAAAGTCGAGATTTTCATCTCCTTTTAAATTGTCGAACGGAAGTAGAAGAAACGTGATGGCATGTGTTGACCATTTGCGTGAATTATATTAACCGAAATTTAGTATGACATATACCCAGAAAATTATATTATAATTATTATACAATTTCAATAAAAGAAAATGTTATTATCACATATTTAATATAATTTCATTTTGGATTATTATTAATGTACGGTCTGAAATCAAATTTTAAAGCTACGTATAGCTGGCTCATACGCTTCAGTTATATGACCAGTCAATAAACCACTTACATATGATTATAGACTAGTCCGGAAAATAATGCAAAGCAGCCAAATAGCGAATTAAATTAAATATTTAATCAATTTGTCTAATCCACGTTTGAATTTAAAGCATTTTGAGCAAGCATTTCTTGTACATTTGCTTTCCTATTGTGTGTTGTTGAATGACAAATTTGCTTGAACAAGTTACCCTGTTGAATGTAATTTTTTAAATTAAATTTTATAAATTTAATTTGTATTTTTCAGACAGTGAACAGTCCTCATTATTACACAGAGAAGTTACATCACGTGGGAGATCCTAATAATATCCAACAAAACACTGGTGAGTTCTGCATAATATAATCTGTATAATCTATATAGGTTTAATTCAATGTTAGGACTAAACTGAAAATTAACATGTGTATTTATATCAAAACGAAGTGTACATTTTTTTATTTTAAGACGACTTATAAATAATTTAAATAATTAATAAAATAAACCAATAAAAAGTCGATATATATATTTAAAAATACGGATAATATATTTTTAGCGCATTTTAATCACCGCAATATTCGATTGATATCGCTGATTGATATATTGATAAAACAGCAATATTTGACCTAGAAGTATTTCACCGGTCGGCCTTATACAAACACAGTGGGCTGAATTTGATCATTAATATTTAATTGGTTGTTGTTTTTTGTTTGTCTATGACGTCTTTCTGAAGGGAATTTCAGTAATATGACAACTTTTCTTTGGGATAATTGATCGAAAACATATGATAAACCGCACAAAACCACCTCGCGATCTCGCCATCCATTGAGACATTTCGTTTTATTCCGACCATTGAAAGTCGGCCTCGACCTCAGAGCTTACACCGATGTGGGTTTCGCAGTTCAACAATTAACCTGCTGAGCCACAGAACATGCAACCTGTATTTTATTGAAATTGTGTCGATTCTCAATTGACAGAAGGGATAGTTAAATATTATTATGCAGTGATTCAAAAGACAAACACATGTCTGCATCAGACGTTGTTTTATTGGTTGATCATTTATTGTGTGCAGATGTAAGCGAGATGGTTTCCAGACATCCTACGAGTGGTCCTTGCACTTTGACCTTTGTGAGAGGAACACGTGTCCATTTCAAGACATCCATTTCTCATGCTCTCTTGCACTTCATAGCTCGACCACACAACTCATGCGGATTTTCTTCGTATCAAAATATG